>JAVQJF010028157.1:0-14643 GCA_036023855.1 Gadopsis marmoratus | reverse complement strand
GTGTGTGTGTGTGTGTGTGTGTGTGTGTGTGTGTGTGTGTGTGTGTGTGTGTGTGTGTGTGTGTGTGTGTGAATGAGTTGAAGAGAGATTAACGTCCCTGCCAGGAGTGGAGCCTCCGGTCATCTGCCTGTTTTATTAACCACTCACATTCCACTAATCTAATATAATCCCTTTTCACACAGTCACAATTAGGCTCAATTTTAGCTGCGACAAAAATGACAAAACAGGAAAAAAAAACTCAAAGAATTCTGGTCAAAACGTCTGTTTGTGTTTTTGTGTGTGTGTGTTCAGTCTTTTCTCCGTGTGATGTTAAATCAGGTCAGTGTGGGGGGAAAAAAGCAGCCCACCAAACATTCTTGGGCTAATTTGTTTACAAAGCCTCACAAAGCCCTCATCCTCAGTCCACCCCAGTCTTTGTGAATGTTCAATGGCCCTTTTCATTCACAGCAATACAAACTCAGTGTGTGTGTGTGTGTGTGTGTGTGTGTGTGTGTGTGTGTACCTGTGCCTTCAGCGCTCTTGGCCTGGACAGTGAGAACATGGAAGAGAGTCCACACCCCGCAGGGGTAACGTCTGAGGTGGGGTTGTGAACCCTGACAGCCCACCCACCTCACTTCTTCTGGCAAAGCAGTGTTTGAAGACTGAGAAAGAGGAAGGAAAACAGACAGACAAACACAATTTACAGACAAATGGGAAACAAAGAAAAAAGCTTCAAGGATAAACAATCGTCAGTGTTTAGGTTGGTTTGGTTAACTTTGCATTCATAATACAAGCGTCAGAAGCTGGACGTTTCAAACATTTATTCACTGCTATTACATAATTATTTAAACTATTTATCTATTACCTTTAGCTAACTGTTAGTGCACACACTCTCAATTGTGACACATGGTATTCAGGTGTTATAGCTGACTCAATGTCGATATGTATTTTTTTTATGTCTAAGTGCCACAGAGAGTACGGAAGTTGCAAAGTATTGAGAAACAGACTAAAGCATTAATGCTTTTGGTCTTTTCATGGCATCTGTTGACGATAAGAATAACACCAGCCTATATCATTTGAATGAGACTAAATTAAAAACAGCACCTGTTCAACTTAATGAAAGCTGTTCCACGTAGTTTTCTTGATCGATAAGAAGTCAATCTCAGGTTAATGGCTCAGCCCTCCACTAATGAACAGAAGCTATCCAGATCTCTAACCATGAGCCACAGTTGAATCCAATAACATATTTTCTCTGACATAAAGTCGTTTCTCTCGCCGCACTGCATTGCCATCGCTGGCGTGATTGACAGGGTTACGCACATGTCAATAGTAAAGATTTTGTGTGTGTGTGTGCATGTGGACGTGTGTGTACAGAGTCCATTTCCTGTGAAGCGAAGTCTATTCATACCTTCCCATTGATTCATTGATCTATTGATTTGCCAGCTAAAAGCTAATGATGTAAGTAAGTGACTCTTTCAATTTGCAAGGGGCGGGATACTGGAGGCATGCAGGCTTCATTCCAAAGACAACAACACATAGATCCTCAGTTGTATGTGCTGGCACCGAGACAAGTGCATATTAAAATAAAAAATAAAATAAATATATTTTTATAAACTCATACTTTGTGTTTTTACAGACATTTCCGTGGTCATATTTTGACAGTTCTTTGACAGAATAGGCATCACTGCGGTGCCTCTGAGGTGGTTTGAAGCAATTAAGTGGCCAGACTGACAAGTGACCTTGGCATCTCAGTGGAACGATGAGGCTGACGTGAGGACGTCAGTCTGGGTGCATTTTGTGGTGCCCTGCCCTCTGTTCTCCATGCAGCTGCTTATCTGTCTGGTCACCGCTCCTCTCTCTCCCTTCCATTCCTTTTAGATGTCTGCCTGCTCAGGCTCACAAAAGTCTGTTCTTTTTCTTGATTTGCATTCATCAACTTCCTCAAAGCAGTACATAATGGACTGTCTGAATCCAAAGAATATCAACGACGGAAGACAGAAAAAAAAACGTTAACTAAAAATATTTTGAATGTTGGCTTGACAGACGGACAAGAAGCCCCAAGTTCATCACAATATTGATGCATAAGGTCAAAATGTACTATATGTAATGTATATAATTTTTAAATGGCTCTGTCTTGACTCACCTGTGCCGAGTTATCCAGTATTTCTCTGAGTACCTCATAGGAAATCTCATCACCAGTCTGGTTCTGTACCCGATAGTTTATAGACCTCAAAAGGTTCATCACCACTGGGCGGCCTGGAAAGTACTGTAGACATAAAACAACAGAGTACAATGGAAACACGTGTTAACTTTAAGACATGACAAAGACAAAGCTGATGATTTTGGAGCAGATGAGATGAAAGTAGGGCTGTATCTAACCATTATACTCATTATCGATTAGTTTTATGAATAAACCATTAGTCATTTAGTCTATAATATGTCTGAATAGTGAGAAATATTCATCAGATTTTCCCAGTTACTTAATAATCACTTTATTTATGATATTTATGATGGTAGCTTGCCATTAGATTAAACAATTCACTAATGAATCTTCACTGATAAAATATAGCTTATAAAATCTAACAAAAAGGTAGTCTCATACCTATATGAACACTTTCTACCACATTGTTTCCATGTGCCAACACTGATGCTTGTGCCCTTTAACACGTACCATTCAATAAACCATTCAAATCAAAATCTTCACCTTAGATTAACGTCATGTACCAAGCAGAAATGTAATTACCTAGATTATCAGTTTCCAACTCATCCTCAACAATGTTGTGCACAAGGTTTACATGCTGCAAAAGTTGTGGTTTGAGTGTTTCTCCTTCCCAGCGACTAAGCCTCTCCCTTCATTAACATCCATTTCCTAAGCCAGTAACAGCCACTTTAGCCACTGTCTACTAGTGCTTTCTCCTGCTGTGTATTTACCTCCTTTCAAACTACCAAGGTAACAACCACAACTGGGAGGAAACATGATACTGTAACTAGCAGAGGAAGGTACGTGAAGAGAAAGAGGAAATCCAGCTGATGAGTGTCTGAGACCAGTGATGACAGAGTAAAGACAGATGCAGACAAGCGTGTCTTCACACATATGATACTAACAATAGAAACAGCTGATGTCTTGAGCGTTCAGTCTGTAAAAGAGAGAAGAGCGCTTTAATTAATGTGAGCTCAATGTGCTTCCTATTCTTACTGTAAGCCTCTCTCTGTGGAACAGTTTATGATAATGGTCCTGTTTCTCAGAAATAAGCATAGCGAAGGGATCAAGCTTTTTCCAAGACTTAAACAACAGACAAATAGACTACTTCCATGGTAAGTTTCGTTTAGGTCTGCAACTATAGTAACGAAATGCTAATCATTTTGTCTGTAAAATGTGACAAAATAGTTACAATATAATTAGAATTTCCCAGAGCCCAGGGTGACCAACTATACCAACTACAGGGGATCAAACTATAGATTTCTACAAAGTTGTGGTGAATCTGTGAGAGAACAAATACAAGAACAGGAGAGAAAGCAGTGGACAGAGAGAGCTAGCGCCATCCAGCATGTGGACCTTTTTCTATTTGCATCACTGCATCTTTTTAATTTGGCCCTACAAGCCTTTCAGTCCACGGCTCAGCTGTCTATTCATCACCCTCTAACAGGATCTGTGTTACACCCTGACCACTTAACCAGACCCCCAGCGATTTGAATTAAACCTCCATGTGGCACCTTTCACCTTTCATCAACTTGGCCTACAGAAACCTGTAGACTGTAAACAGCTGAATATCAACATATTCAGCTGTTGGTACTGGGCCGTTAAAGTTTAAACTATTAAGCCACTTTTTCCCCTGCAAAGTTTAGTGTGTTTTGTGTATTGAAATTTTACACAACACACAAGCAGCTGCCTTATAAAACTAAGAATCAGAGTCAATCCAGTATAATGGTCATTAACACTAAATAAGAAAAGTCCAACTGCAAACATTTTCTATTATACCAACACTAGATCTCCCTCCATGTAACTCTACACACAAAATACTACAGATGGGATGTAAAGAGCAGACAAAGGCCTCTGATGTGTGCTGCTAACTATTGGGAAAGTGAAATAATAGGTTTAGGTCTGGATCTTGAGTACAGATGCCAACCAGTCAGAAAAGCTCATTAAACAGCCATATGAATCTAACCAGAGGAGAAAATGAGAGGTTTCCCACTAATGGGCTTAACTCACCATCACCAAAGCAACACTATTCATGAACTCTCTGGGTCTGGTCATTGCCTAAAAACTCAAAATGTTGTTTAAACCACATTCAACTTTTTATTTGTACAAACAGTATCTAAGGACTCAGATATTCGTCTGTGTCATCTCGCTCTGCTTTATCACCATTTGTTTTATTTTGCATCGATTTCTCTCTTTCTTAATGTCCATGCTCTTGATCATTTATGGTGCACAATGTCAATCAATATGCCAAAAAAAGTTATACCAAAGAAAATGTTGCCTGTTTTCTACATTACATTTCTACAGTAAATAGTGAGTTTAGTGGTTAATGATGGCAGGCAACAATGATGCTTTAGATGAACAACAAATGAAACCCTCCTAGAATGTTAGACACTAAATATCAGCTGACATAGGCATTTAAAAGATTATAAGATATTCAGAGTTGGGAATGCCTAGTGATTACTAATCATCAACTGGACTGGATTCATATTTTACAGTTTACAGTAAACCTTTTACATAATCTCTACTTACTAATTATATCCCTCTACATTTATTCTCTCTATCTTGAAAACACAAACACATACTTCCCCTCCTCTAACCCTGTATCCCTCCTGCCCCCATCCCAGTTGGACCATGACAATCCCCTTCACCCCGGCAGTATGTCATCCCTGATCCGATTAGTATCAGCAGCACTTGAGAAACCGCAAGCTCCTTGTGGTGATGGTCCAGAGGGCGGGCAGGGCAGACCAGTCCAGAAGACAGGGGTGAAGCCCCTTGGTAATAATCTAACTTCAATCCCCCCGGGGAAGCATGGGGGTGGGGGGGTGCTGTAGACACGTGCCTTCTGGAAACCAGGCAGACAGCAGCCTTGTCTTTGCACACACATTTACATGTTTTCTACGGTCACCGACAGGAAACTACATCTGAAAACAGCCAAATGAATCAACAGTTGTTTTGAGAATTGCTTATTTAAATGTAATATGATCCATACTTGCATGGACAGCTGCTTTCAAGAAAAGCAGAGAGCATCTTTGGTAATATAGGCATATGTGAACACCATGTCCTGAGCCCTGACGTATGAAGGGCGAAGCCTGTGTCCCTCCAGACCAAAGCCCCCTCTTAATCCTTTGTTTTATTCCCCCGTGCCCCTCTGCTCCCTCTGGGCCGAAGGGCTTCTTTCAAGAAAAGCAGGATAGAGGTGTAATCCTTAAAAACCTTGCTGTAATGCTCTCATGCTTCCCACTATCCACTTTTTAAATCCTCATATACATGTAGAGGATTCATAAACCTGTCTTCAGCCTGAAAAGACAGTAAATCTAGTAATATTATGACAAAAAAAAGTAAAAGAAGAAAAAAAAAAACCAACCCCCATGCTTACATGTTTGAATAGGGAACAGAGCTTTACATGAAATTAATACATCAAGGAAATTAATACATAATCATTCACACACAGACTTTGCGTCCTCAAGATGTACAGAATGATTAAAGTGATACAATATTTCCAGGCAACTATTTTGATATTTAAGTAATTTGCAAACAAAAATACCAAACCTTTGATTGTTCGAGCTTCTTGAGAATTTGTTATTTTTTCTTGCCTTCCATCACAGTAAACTGAATATCTTTGGGTTTCAGACTGCAATCTCAAGATGTCCAATTGGACTCTAGGAGATCGTGGTGCATTTTAACAATTTTATAGACAAAATGATGCATCAATTAATTCAAAAAATAATTGGCAAATTAATTGATAATAATAATAATTAGTTGCAGCCCTCCACACATACTTAACATAAAAATAATCCATGCAAACACACTTTCCACTAATCATTCCGATTGGTAATAATTAAAAAGTGCATCACGATTGAGGAAATGTGTCACCAGCATAATGAAGCGATGACACTGACACTGTGGTCAGGACATCGTGAGTCACGATCACTTTGATCGAATCACATGACTCACGCGAGGAGGTGTCAGATATTTACATATTGCGTCTGTAATCAGGAAGACAGAACATTCATTTAATCAATCAACAATCATTTGAATATAGGCAGAAAAATGACAGTGAGAAAAGTTAAGGATTCCTCAAACCTCAAAATGCATAACTGCATCATATGAAACTCTGTATTTAATCATTTGATTTTCAAAGTGCACCAATTGGCTTATAAGCATTATCATCCACTCACGTCCCAAATCTCGCTCAATTCTAGTTTCACAATCTACTTGCTTGTCTTACATCAACTCTTCCTAACAAGCTGACTGACTGAAAGGATTTGACCTCTTTGTAGCGAGATCGTTCAGTCAAACAACAATAAGGACTGTCACAAGTCGCGGTCAGCTGCAACAATGACGGCCTCCTCAGCTACAGAAAGCCCTGCTGAGCGGCTGGTCCAATCTGGTAGGGGGGACAGGCTAAAAATACCACAGGGACCTGCCGCTATTGACTAAACAAACTGGAGCTAATGGGAGGCCACAGTGCTCTGCCCCCCCCACATACACTGATACACACTAGCTTGCTACAACTCCTCCCTAGAGAGTGAGATATAATCAGAGAGATTGGTGGCAGACTGGGGCAGTGGGACAGCCTGGTGCGTAGCCAATAGGGAGAGGGCTAGCAGGTCAGGCCTCATCATCACAACATGTCTGCCTGGCTGGCACACTTCAAAGAGGAATGGGGAAAAAAGGCAACGAGGGAGCATGTGATCGGTTGCTGGAAGAAAGCAGCTGAATGCCAGAAAAGTATGTATTAGATGTAAATAAAAGCTGATTAATCAAACAAATTTGAGACACTGGAGAAAAGTATAAAAACAAATGTGTATCCTTTAAAGTGAAAGATGGAAGAGAGCAGAAAAGAAATATAAATGGAAGATGTGGAGGAGGATGGAAAGAGGCGGGGGATTGGTGAACCACAGAGGATTGGCACATTCACAAGTATTTGCAGCGATGCCTGTGTGAAACAAAAAGTAGAAATACTGCAGGAGGAGGAAGAGGAGGAGTAGTGGTTGGAGTATCCCAGGGAGGTTTGCTTGTAATCAGGCTGCGTCTGTGTAAACTCTGCGGGCAGCGTGTGGTTGGCAGCCACGCTTCAATCCCCCTGGGAGCCAACATCAAGAGAGCCATCAATACCCCAGAGTCTTCATGCTCATGCTCTAGTCAATGGCATCCACTTCTGCTTTCAATAATGTGTGTAAGTGTGCAAGTGTGTGTGTGTGGTGAAAAACAAAAGTGCATTTAACAAAACAATTAATTAGGTGCATTTGCTAAATTATCTAATGGATTCTAAAAGGAATTTTAAAAAAAGCAAGGGAACCTTAAGTTAAATGCTGCGAAACAACAACTGAAATCTAAAACATTCTGCTGTCTCACTCTCCATCTAGTGGTGATGTGCTGTAACTACACATATCTGTTGCAAGTGGATATTATTACTTTAAAATATGTAAAGAGGGATGAACTCGTTTCTGTTCTCTGACCAATTTCCAGACCAACAGATTCTTTTTATAGAACCAAATCAGTTTGTTCCTATGCATCTTCTCTGACTGCCATAGTGAAACATAGTAAACAAACCTCTGTCCCCTGGTGGCATGGACACCTAGGAAAATGTTTCTGATAACAGAAAGTGAAGAGTAAAATGGTGACAAAAGTGAATGAGCTTCTTATCCTGCAAATAACAAAGATACAAATTTTTGTACGGCAAGTGTGATTTTTAAAATCTAATATTTTACCTGGATTTTGTGTTACTGATCTTGATTTTCACCCGTTTTCAATATTTGTAATATTTAAAATAAACACTGAAAATTTAAATTGTATAAATCAAATGAAAATAAAGAGCCCTAATCAATGTGTATCATTTGGTTTACACATGTGTGTGTACTGTATGTGTGTATGCAGTGCTGTCGCTGGAAACTTTACCTTTGCCAGGACAGAGATGTACTTCTTGAGAGAAATCAGGGCCTGTCCTTTGATGACAGGATGAGCAGCCACCTCCACACGCAGAGAGTAGTGCAGGGTTGACTCCAGGTCTGCCATGTACACCCTGGACCTGGACACGCCATCACACATACACACGCAAACATCACATCAGCAAATTATAAGAATGAGCCGAGAAGGACAGCCTTGAGCAGTATGTGTTGTTCGTACCTGTTGAAGGGTCTCCATGGCTCCTCTGTGCTGTTGGTGTGGATGTTGGTGGCGACTGGTGGAGGCTTCCCTGACCGCACCACCCCCGGCAGCCTCTGGAGGGTGTAAGAGTAGAAAGTACGAGCCTCGATGTTGCTGAGGGAGAGAAGCACAGGTGAGATGGACCTTAAGGTCCCTCAACATAAACTATTTGCACCCCTCTCCATGTACCTTATTGTCTATTTTACATGCTTTGGGGTAGTTACAATTAAGGGAATTGCTGCAACATACAATTATATTATCTTTCAACTTCACGGTCATTCTGGTGAAGGCCCTTTCCTGTTTCAAAATGATAATGACGTTGTTGTATGTTGTATTGAGTTTGGTGTGAAAGACTAGAACCTCACCCCCATCCAACACCTTTTGGATGAACGGAAACGCCGATTGCAAGTCAGACCTTATCACCCAACATCAGTGGCCGGCCACACTAATAGTGTTGTGGCTGAATGGGAGCAACTCTCTGCATCGCTCCTTTAACTTGTATAAAGCCTTCATAGAAGAGTGGAGGCTGTTAAAGAAGCAGATTAATGGCCATCGTTTTGGAATGAAATGTTCCCACAATCACATGCGGATGCAATGGTTGCCAAGGGCATGGCTCTAAAGCTGCAAGGAACCTCAATCAAACGCACCGCTTCTTTATTTCAACCTTTTGTTTCAGAAGTCCACTGCCATAAAAAAAATGTTTTATGACCTGTATTTTTGCGGCTATATATCTTCCACACTTACGGGAACGCGTTTCAAATACTGAGCAGACGGTGCCAGAGTAGCGTGGAACTGAGAGAGACGTCACTGATCATTAAGCCATGTGATAACCCTGCAACTGGAACCACAGCCATTAATGTGCTCCCCCCCCCGCTTCATCCTCCTCTCATTTGCTTTCTTCCCTTGTCCGGGACAGAGAGGGAGAGCGAGAGAGAGAGGGAGCGCATCATAAACCGGAACAGGATGGTAATAAGGAGGATGGATACTCTGGGCCCACGCTCACTCACACCAGCCCAGGACTCAATTACACCTGCATGTCTGGTGGGAGTGTACAGATGTGGCGGGAGAGCCATTCATCCAGCCATCCCCAGGGCGGGCGAGCAGGCAGGCATCAGGGTGGGCTGGGAGGGAATGCATTCACCTGGGACCAGCACACATTACATGCATGACGGATGTGAGACGCCCCCGCATGCACGCTCGCTCGCTCTCTCCCTCTCTCTCTCTCTCTCACACACACACACTCCCAGACACACACACTATGCTCTCCCAGGATCAATCAGACATTCAGTGATGATGGGAGGCCATCTGTCGCCGTGTGCGGCTGGAGCTTGTTTGGCAGGTGAAGCCAGAAAAGCAATGGCATTGTTTTCATGCAAGAAATTAAAAAACCTCCCCTCTGTACAGTGATGGAGATGAGGGGGGTTGGAAGGGGAGAGATGGAGGGTGAATAAATAAATCAGCAATAAATCATTTCCTTTTTGCATTTGTCAACTAAAAAGAGTCCTCTTTGCATGCCAAGTTATTGAAACAGCCAAACAAAGAGGCACAAACAGCAGATGAATTTGCAGGGTGAGGAATGATCAGTGCTGCTTTATGATAGTGAATGATGGGAGCGATTTTGATGCTCTGATCCCATTAAGAGGCCAGATGTTTAAAAGTATTCCCATGAATAGGGTTCAGATAATGAGCACACGATGAAGGTTTTCACCAGAAAGCAAAGTCGTCGCGTGTGGAACAATGGGAACCAAAGGGAAATAAACTTGGTGTTTGAGTATTTCAGATCAAGCTAAACATCTGTGTAATACCTCTTTGACTCATAATCTTATGTTCCTCATAAGGATTGGGATGTATTTTTTCTTAAACCTACATCAGGTTCTTTGTTTAGGTTAATGATAATGCTGAAATAATCTAGTAGTTAAAGCTTTGTGTGGAATTTGTAAATGCAGCCCGTTGCATTTTTGTTGACTTCAGACAATAAACAATCGTATCACAGATAGCAACCAACAATTCTGGGCGTTCTTAAGTGAAGCTCAATGCATTGGAAATGCCTACTTTGTAATATTACCATAAGGACACAATATATACATGTATAATGAAAATGTAGAATATGATGATTATTATCATCTTCATCATAAATCTCTACACTTCACAATACCTTTTGGACATATTTCAATCTATACCTTTCTCTATGTAGGGTTATATCTATATAAACATTGTGAGGATGATAAAACTGGTAAGAGGCCCTGGGGTAGACCCAGAATACGCTACAGGGATTATAGGTCTCAACTGGACTGGGAACGTCTTGGGATCCCCCAGGAGGAGCTAGAAAGTGCTGCTGGGGAGAGGGACATCTAGATAACCCTGCTTAGCCTGTTGCCACCGCAACCCGGCCCTGGATAAGTGGAGGAAAATGGCTGGATGGATGGAGAATGATAAAACATTTTAAATTGTACAGCACTGTGTTAGGAAGTGGAGGTTAGAAGCGGCACAGATACTCACACTTTGACTCTGGAGAAGTTGCCTCCAGGATAATAAAGGTAGCAGGATGGAAACTCAGTCACTCCCAGTTTTGTTACCAGAGCTTCCTCAGTGCTCAGGACTCTCCGCACTGCAATGTTGTCAAACTGTAACAGGTCCAGGGTTACCTGATGAACACAGCACACACACACAGAGCTCAAAAAGACCACGTTGACTGGCAAATATTATACCAGGTCATTTTGACAGCACATTTACTCTTTCTGGTTCAAGTTGTAAAGTCAGCCTTCTTTCTTGGTTATGTGGTGGTACATGTTTGGAGAGAAACTATATTCAGTCTTTTGAAAAAACATATCTGCTGCCAAATAAATTAATACTCTTCTAGAGAGAAGAGAGAAACACACAGCTCAGGTTGAAGAGCTGTTACCTCTCGGCCGATGTAGGAATTAGCATCCTCGAAGATCAGGGCCAGGTGTTGAACATTGTTGGTTTCGAAGAAGCTGTCGACCTCTGCTTGGCTGGACAGAGAGGAGGAGGTGAAATACATAAGAATCCCACAATCAAGTTACGCTAAGCTCTGAAGAAACTCCAGACATCACCAATAAATCTTAAAAAGGGATCAGCTATTGATGTAGTAGAGATCAACAGGAAGAAACAAGTGCAGAAATTGCAGAAGAAAAAAAAGAAAACCTCATCATTCTGAAGAGGAGCAATGGTACGCTTCCTGTAAAGGTAAAAAGAACAATAAACTTGACTTCTGCTTCCTTTTCCTGCACCACCGTTTTGATAAACTGCATGTATGCAGTGCCTGTGCATGAATACATGCAACAGTATGCAGGCAGAGCAGAGCGGCCTAGTCATGACAACCTGATGAAAACTCTTGTTAGTGGAAATTTTCTGTATTTTTGATCAGATGCAACATAATGGAAATTTGGGTTTCTACAGCACAAGACTGCAACAGAGGATAGAATAAATACAACCAAAAAATACTGTTGTCAAACATCAAACTACAATTTGACAAATTATGACAAAACTGATGATAAACTGACATTTAGTTCACAACTTCCTGCACGACTACACAACTGCAAAAACATTATTTTGACTAGCAAGATATGTATAGTAAGCCCATGTCATCAGTAGATAAACAGAGTGATTAACAGAAAGATTAACCATTACCGCTGGAATTAGTGACTTAATAACAACCACTCAAAAGAATCTTGCAGTCAAATTCCTTCTGTGATTTGTGTGTGTGTGTGTGTTTACCTGGTGGGCTCCAGTGGGGGGCAGGCGGGGGGCCAGGGCTCTTTGTGAGTTTCCAGTGTTTCTATAATCCTGTGGCGGAGTCCCCGAACATCACGGGGGAAAGCTGGAGGTCAAAGGTCGTCAAGAGAACTTTATACACTGCTGTTAGTTCTCACGCAGGACTATGATTCACTAAAACACACTAATGACCACCTGAGCATGTGCACAAACAACTCCCAAGGTAACTGCAATATATTAATGAATTGTCTAAAAGGGTGCACAAGGTGACCTAAGGCAAAAATAAAATATCAGAAAGGCTGATTATCAGTTTGATGGTAATCTGAGAGCACCATGATCCGTATCCGTATGCCAACAACATCATGCCTGTTGAAATGGCACATTCTCCTTGAATGACAATTTATTTTTACAGTCTTAAGTTGCGTCCATGTGTACTAGTACCTTTAAAAGCCTGTCCTTTAGACCCAGCCTTGGAATAAGCATGGAAGAACTGTCAAGAGGAAGAGAGAGAAGGTTCCGGTTACAAAGGAAGTTAGAGAGACGTGAGATCAGATGAGACGGCCCTCGTGCAACCAGAGACACAAGGCGATGTTGTGTAAAGTTTGGATGGGGGGGGGGGGGGCAGCTTTCCCCACTGCCCGCCTTGTACCCTAAATCCTTTTAGAGTCACAGATGTTAAAGTTGCATTGTGTGTTCAAACAGAAGGAGCTGAGAGTCTGAAACACACAGTGCTGACTGACTAATCAGATATGCTACCAATACGAATGCAGATGTTTGAAGCTGGAGCGTTTCTGCCATGTGGCTGCTGATCAGGCAAATGTTGACTCTACTGGGAACAGACTGTTTGTTGTATCTACAGTAACTAACCCAATCTGTCACATTCCCATACAGAGTTTAAAAAATGATATATAAACCCCCTTTTTTTCTTCTTTTTTTTTTAAAGGAGAGCTGCTCTTACACACTCATAAGACAAAAATAGTAATACTACTACTGGTACAAAGAGAAAGGACACTTGTTGACTGAATAACAACAATACTTTACAATACTTTTATATATACTTTTATATATATATATATATATATATATTATACAATTGACATTACATTTAAGAAAATACTGAAGACTATTTAACTGCTGAAAAAATTTCAGTGCTAATTTATAATGGCTTCAGAAATACAAGAAATATCCAAATAGATAGAGCCTGTCCACTTGGTAAAGAAAGGTTAAACGCATGAATTGACTAATCAAATACACTTTGATATTTAAATATCTGCAAATACGTCAGTTTTGTTTTCCACAGATTCAACCCTACATGCTAATGAAAATCAAACAAAGTATCAGTATCAGTGAGCTCCCAGACATGTTCAAGCTCAACTGTGAACATTCCTGATTTTATGGTCAGCTCTGAATATGTAGTATGGAACCAGAGGGACTAGATCTGGGGTGTTTCTTAATGTGGTTTGGATTGCTTCAAATGTATGTGTAAAGGTTCGCTTCAAAAGCAACTGGGTGTTTCTCTCTCTCTTTTTTTTTTTTTTCTTTTTTAAATCAAGGAAAAACCTCATCAAATTATGGCTGCGACAAATGATTATTTCCCTTATCAAGTAGTTTGTCAGTTATTCAAGTTGACATGACATATAAAATTTCAAATGTTTTGTCCCAACAGTCAAAAAACCCATAAGATATTCAGTTTAGTATCATAGAAGATACGAAAACCAGCAAATATTCACATTTGAGAAGTTTTTTTTGGCATTTTTGCGTCAAAATGATTTGAAAAATGAATTGATCATCTAAACTAATCACTTAATTAACTAATGATTTTAGCTTTACAAGTACCTAAATACACCAAAAATGGAACAAAGGTGCTGTCTGTTCTTTTGTCTTTAAATTGCACACTTCATTCAGCTGTGTCTTTCACAGACTATATAGACTATTATTAGAGAATTTATATGCATAATTAACAGTAAGATAAAACCGCCTCAAGACTCGCTCCAATACCTTCTTGCTCTTAAACTCTCTAAAATCTGCAACAGTGAACACACAGTGGGGCGAACATGTTCGTCACGTCCTTATCACATCTGTCCCTGGTCATCAGCTTTACTAAATAAATAAGCAGCGTCTCATACAGCAGCTGTCATGAAAGAAAAAAAGAACACAGTATGTGGGCGTTTGTGTTGCGTTGCATAATACCTTTAATGTGGGATACCCTGTGATGCTGAAGCCAGTGCAGATCTTCCTGTTCTCCTCTGCAACACAGTCTATAGCAACCAGGTCCACAGCTGGTTTCCACTCTGAACACACATCAAATAAAGAGAGAGACACAGTAAATATTTAGTGTACCGTCTGCTGACATTGGATGGGGTCCTGTGTTGTCCTTGTGCCATGTGTGCACTTCAGTACATCAATACAGGCGAAGTCTGTGCACCGTGCAATGCTGTCAAGAACGGAAAGAGCCTGGTCGCATAGTGCTTGCTCATGGTGGAATTGTTGGGTCTGTAGATATAGAGTTTGCTTGGACTTGCTCTATATTTACAAGTGCTATGAGATAACTTTGTTATGATATAGCGCTATATAAATAA
>JAVQJF010028147.1:0-42120 GCA_036023855.1 Gadopsis marmoratus | reverse complement strand
GTTCCATCCTGGAGAAGTTGGACTGCCTATGCAGCCTCTGTAGGGTCCAGGTATCCCCTTATGCTACCAGTAGTGACACTGACCCTAGCCAAATGCAAAACTAGTGAAAACAGTCAGAACAGATGAGGAGGGGAAAGAATGTCAGTGGCTTTAATTCACATGCACGCTATACTCTGCTTAAAAAGTATTTAATTTTTTTGAGCAGTGTAGAATATGTCCGAACCGCAAATACTATGATGTTAAGCGTTTATATTCTCTATGTACTTACCTGTTAAATGGTCAGTATGTGGCAGTTACAATAAGAAACATGTGAATGTGGCTAATTTGAAGCACTAGGTGGCAGCAGATAGCATTTATATTCAGGGAGTCACCCTTGAACAATACTCCACCCAGCAAACAAACAAAAAAAAAAAGCAAACTAGCAGTTAAATGTTAAATAGTTAGGAGTAACATGAAAGAGTCTCAAATATCCCACTTAGTTATGTGCCTCAAATATACCAATATCTACAAAATACACTAATGTGGAGTTCATGTTATTAATGTTAGGGAAGTTAACGTGCATGTAAAGAAGCAGACTCCAGAAGGACCTCTGAATGGAGCAAAGGATGTGAAGAGAAAAGTTATGACATAGAAATCAACAACATATCACACTGACAGACACTCATACTGACTATTAAGAGACCTGGAATTCACTCAAACTTTGGTTTGGATCAAATAAAAATCCCCTAAATGCCTGCTGGCTGTTACAGTCCAGTCTAATGATTTTATTTATTTTACCACTCTTTTAAAATCTAAATGGACGTGCAGTTAAAAACGTGATCATGTGTTAACTAAGCTGAGTGTCCTCAGAATGAATGACATGAAGCCGCCCAACCTCTCAACCTGCAGGAAACACAACTATTAAAAAAGCTAAATTAAACATTCTTCTCTCATCCACACACGTCAAGCTCCATCGGTTTCATTTCCTCTGTGGATACCACGTTCCTCTCTTTTAAAATTGTGTCTATTTCTAATCAAAATCAACAGATAAAGCCGGCAACACAAGAGATCTATAGTGTCTGACTTTTTGGTTGATGGCTCAAAGAGAACGATGGATGTTCATCATGAAAGAACAATGATGAATACAGGAAACAGCTGCTTTATAAAAAAGGCACCGCTACATCACAACTTAAAAAGAAAAACAGAGATGAAGAAGATGGAAAGTGTCAAAAGCCACAAATAACCTTCAATATATAAAAAGGTATTGTTCCACACTGATCTTTAATTATAAGCTTACACTGTTAATTTATTTTATTTTCTCAGGGGGTGGAAACTACAATACACTAGCCCTGCAGTTAATCCTACTGTTTAGAAGCTTTAAGCAACTAAAACCAGCATTTTAATTTGATAAAAGGGGATATGCTGTGCTGAATTTCATTATATTAAATTTGCAACTAAACAAGCAAGCAGTTTGTAAAGACTTTGAAAAAGAAAAGAGTCATGAAAAGAAGATGCTGAAGTGTTGTGCTTCTAATTAATTTAGTATTTCAGTTACAGGTTTGTGTTTGTAGTCACAGTATTACAGTGGTGTTTACAGCGACTATTAAAATGCAGGAAAGTCATTACAATTCATCACAAAGATGGAACACATTGTCTCTAAAGTCATTCCTGAACGCTGCTGTGGAACTATGAGGAAATAAGACAATAAGAAAGTGAGTCGAGGTGCTGCTCAAATGCAACATGAACGAATCGTGGGTGAAGAAAAGGGACATGTTGTCCTGACTTAAAAACAATCTGACAGAAAGCTGATGAGAAGAAGAACATAAAACTCTGCAGCTGCAGTAATACCAAAGTAACATAGTGACCTACAGAAGATACTTAAGGATGTATGTCACTCTATGGTGCACATATACTATGATTATTCTGGTATGTCAAGGTAAATATGCTTAAAACAACTTCATTATGCATTTCTAGTGCGTTTTAATTTCTGAGCCATGTGCTAAGCCGATGCTCAAAGCAGAGAGACGGTTTCAGTCCTCTCTGGCTGGTGAGATTCTTGATTGCAGGCGTTTCCATGATACTATGATACGTATCAAAAGTGTGTTTCTACATGCATGTGTGTATATTCCAGCTGTACTCACATTGTCTATGTAGTTTGGTTTAAAGCCGTCCGGGTGGCGTCTCAGGTCCTCCTGTTCTCGGTGTCTCATCATCTCCTCCTCCCTCCTCCTCCTCTCCTCTTCATGCCTACAGCCAGAGAGAGCGAAATGCCACTCACTCAACCGTAACAGCTTCATCACACTGACAAAATCAGCTTAAAAACAATTAGTTTGTGTCTGAAGTCAATTTAAACACCAACACTGAATGTTAACTCACCTCATCTCTATCTGCTTTCGCCTCTGCAGCTCCTGGTTGCGGAGCTCCTCCAGTCTCCTCAGCTCCTCCTGGCGTCTCATCAGATCTGGAAGAAGGGAGGAAGACAACATGAGGAAGGAGGACTGGCATAGGGGAGGATATATTAGGAATAATAAATGCTTACAATCACATTTTGAGGATCAAAACTAAAGGGAAACACGCATGACTTATAGCAGTACTATAACACAGTGATCATAATTTGTTTACATTTGAAACTCACCAAAGTTTCACAACTTTTATTTTCCTCAACCGGAGATTTAAACAGGCCTTTTACTTTATTGAGAGGCGGATTTTATTTCCAATTGGCCCCTATTAAGTATATTAGGACACTGAAAGCCACAGTCACTACCTTGCCGCATCAACATGAGTTGATGTTCATGTTTGGCCGACTCCAGCTCGGCCTCCAGTTTTTCTTTGGCCTCTTTAATGTTCTTGTCCACCTGCTCTCTTTGCTGTTTCTCCATCTCATGAAGAGCTTTCCAGCGAGACGAGTATTCAAACTCAAATGTCCCCGGCTGAGCAAAATGTGGCGGCTGCTCTCGTTCCCTTGAGAGAAAAAAAAAAAGATAAAATACAAAAATAAACTACAACTCCAGTGGTTTACCAACAGTGAGCGAGACTCCCCAGACCTCTTACTCACTTGTGGTACTTTGGAGACTTCTGCAGCACTTTCTCAGGAAGTCCATCCTCATCATCAAAGTGCTCCGAGGGCTCCACAATGGCTGGACAAGGGGTGCTGAAGAGAAGGGGGACAACACCAAGTTAAAACCCCCTATGATATTACAAGAAAGTGACGGTCAGTGATGTGTTAGAAAAAGACTTTAAATCGATGAAAGACAAATGGCACAGACTGAGAGCAGAGTGATTTGTGAATATGGTAGCCTCATTATCAGAAGCGGGCAAAACCCCGTCCAGCATCTGTTCGTGAAGCTGTAGTGTTTTAAAACTTGTCTTGCAACTTGCTCGGCTTAAAACAAACTCCTGACCTACCTACTGACCGGTGTTTTGGTGTTGGATAAGCCTTCAAACTCATAATATTATATATACTAAAACTGCCCATACCAATGCATGCCCTTGTACTTGTATGTGCACACTTTTTGGTCTGAAACCCTGTAAAGTCATAGTTTTTTTTTTGATGCAGGGCAAGTAAATAAAGACTAAACAATATCAGTTAAGAGCAAACGTCTGGGGCAGCTAACCACGCAGAGAATCTGACAAAGCCAGCTGATCTTTGTAACAACTTTAAAAAGTTAGTCACTGCTTCACAAACACACACACACTCAACCCCGGCGAGGTCAATGTGCCATCCCCTCCGAACCATTTCACTCCTTACGTGGTCAGCAGCAACGCTCCCTCCGTGCAGCGCTCCAGGGCTTTACGTGCTGCCGCTTTGTTTGCAAACTCCACAATGCCTCTCCCGGTGGGACGACCGCGGTCATCTGTCACGACAACAGCCCGTTCCACCGGCCCGAACTCAGAAAACGCCTGATGGTAGAAGGTGCGTTTTTAAAAATCTGATTAAAAGGTCTCTGCACAGCAATGAGTAATTAAACAGGAAGTAAAATGGACAACTGTGCCAATCCCGTTGAATTGCTCTTGTCCACTATTACCTGTTCCAGCAGCTCATTTGTTACTGCAGGCAACAGGTTTCGCACTGTGAGCGCCGCGCCGTGCGTCGAAAAGCGGATCCTGATTGGTCTGTTATTCAAAACAGTGCCATCCAGCTCAGCTTTAGCAATCTCTGCCAGCGTCCGGGTTTCCTAGAAGAGAAGGGATTAAAAGGAAAAGGATGGTGATACCCCGGTGAGGCACATTATGGGATTCATCAGGGCTGCAGAATACACTGTTATTTCCACTGAAAGCTACTCGACAGTCCAGATTTGGCCCAGTCCCATGTATGCAAGCGTACACCACATTTTCTATGATGTCCAAAGAAAGTGTGTCAAACTATATATTTCTGTAGTCTGTTTGCTAAATAACACTGCTGTGAGCTGAAGCATGAAGCAAGAAACAAGAAATGCTGGGAACCTGCTGTCAAGTTAACACATAAAACGCGAGTCTGAAATTGAAAAATAACCTAGTTAACCTATAAAATGTGAAATGTAACATGTGCTGAACCTAAAGATTCAACAGGCAACATAAACTAATGTGGGGTGTTGCGTTATGCTAACATGGCAGCTAGCTCCTCTTAGCCACAACATCTCTGTCCATGTTAGTTACACATAACGTTCAGGGAAATAAACAGCACGGCTTGAGACCAATAAGCAGAACTTAATACATACCAGCCGAATGAAGCCGAAGCCCCGGTCTCTGTTGATGAAAACCTCGTTAACGTTCCCATATTTGGCAAACATGTTTTTGAACTCCTCCTCCGGGATGTCCATCGGGAGGTTGCCGACGAAAAGACGGCAGCGCTGGGTGAACGTCTTCTCGCCGGGCTTGCGAAAACTCGTAATATCCAGAGTCATTTCTTCCGGGCCTTCTTCGCTTCCCTCGCCGGCTACTTCCGCTTGTTCGGCCGCGGTGCTCTGCTGCGACGGCGGCGCCGGGCTGCCTTTGTTCGCCGGAGACTGCTCCGCGGCAGGGGAGTCGGTCCGGCGGCTCGCTGGAGAGTTGCTGCTTTGCATGTTGACTTGTTGCATATTTCGGTTAGCCATGCTCGGACAAAGTACTTTATGTTACCTCAAATTACTGCGACGTTGTAGTAAATGTTTGTGGACCCAATATCGATGGTGCACATTCCTCCTGAGATTCAAAGATGGCGATGTTTGCGCGCGCAACGTTCTATTCTTCTTCTCTGTTTGGTTTTATGGCCGGGTGCAGCCGTTATATAAGGTGCACACCGCCACCTACTGTACCGGAGTATGTAGTATGAGACACTGTTCCTGGGTCACTTCAGCATTAGGTAAATACAGGAATAATTAAATGAAAGTATTAACATTAATTAAAGAAAAAAAACTCATTACATTTTATGATGCAATCCTATCTCCATATAGATTGGATTATAATATATATAATATAATATCTATTTTGTCAAACAGTCCAAAACCAAAAGATATTCTATTTACAGCTATATAAAACAGACAAAAGGCAGCAAATCCTCGCATCTGAGAGGCATGAAACTGCAAAATAATAATAACAACAATGTTAATAATAAAATAAAAGCTAATGGCATTCCTGCATTAAAAATTATATTTTAATTATATGTCATTTCCAACACGAACATACATTTTGACTGATCCCACACATTTCGTGTCTTTTGCTGTCAGTTCTTGCCATTTGAGCGGTGTGCATGTTCCCTGAGGTGCTGCTGAAAGCATTTTCCATGATGGATCGGCCATCTGTCCAGATATTGTGGCACATCTGTGTGCATATGCTACATAAATTCCTCTGTTTGACAAGGGTCTGAAGGGTCTTCGTCTTCTTCCTTGCTCTGCTGTCGGGGATCCCGTATCCATGCAGGTCAGAGGGCTGCTGCCGGTCGCCGTTGAGTGTTTGAGTCTGTCCACATATGCAGCATACCATGTTTCACTCAAGGAACGTGTAAAAGCAAGCAGTTTGCAGGGCATGCATAGCTTTGTATTTCTTGCCGTACTTTGCCTACAGAAATAATGAATGCTCATTATAGTACGGGGAAGATCTGCCGTTTGATCTCTTTTAATCCTGAGCCCTTAAGCATTCATCAGTTTATGTTCATTAAACATGCATCGGTCGCACACATGACACTCGTGCACTATCAAGGAAGCGCATTATCTTACAGGTACATCAGTACAACAGGAACATCTTTTTTAAATAAGATTTTGTATTTGAACATACACGCATAGTTTTACACACACTAACTACATGAAAACACTCAAGGTTTTCCAAAGTGTGAGTTTCCAAAAATTCTATACAAGGGCTCCATAAACGAGCAACTGTCTTGTCTTTCTCTTTCTTGCAGAATCACCTTCAGACAACAGAACCTCTGTAAAAGTGAAAACACAGTGTAGAAATACTCTGATACATGTAAACCTCTTGCGTTCAAATTTTTTACTTCACTTGAGTAAAAGTATAAAAGTATTTGCATTACAAGTACTCATTGTGCAGAATGAACCAATTCCAGAATAATATATATATGATTTAAGTAGATTCGAATGACTGATGCATTCATGTGTTGTTGTAAAGTAGTGTGGTTACAACTGTATATAACACAGCTTAATCAGCAACTATAATAATACTAATATTTTGTATCAATAATGTGACTCTAACTGAAGCTGTGAAATAAATGTAGTGGAGGAAAATAAAACGTCCCTCTGAAACGTGGTGGAGCAGAAAGTACAAATACCTCAAAAGTGTACATGTGCACAGTATTTAGCGGTGACGCGCCGGTGACGCCGCAGCACCGGAGTCTGTGCTCTTCATCTGGACGGCGAGGCTGCGAGTCTACCGGGGGAAACTAAACCGGTGAGTTGGATTTTAAAGCACCGCAGTTCAGGTTAAAGTCAGTTTTAATGTCACGCATCTGTTGAACTAAACTGATTTCAGATTAATTACGCGTATGACATTTGTGAGGCTTCATAATCGTCACGCAAGGATAAATCCGAGTGAGACCTCCTCAAGTACACAGTTAAATAGCGTTGATAATGCGGATTTTTAAGTGTTTATAGTTCCATAAATAAGCTTTTTAATGATTTGGGCTGTTTTACTTCAGGCGTAGCGGCTGAGATTTCGGAATAGTCATCTTTAATTACATGTGTGCGGAATCAGAGTGTATAAGATCATTAATGCCATTTAAATTTTCCACAGTTACATATTTACACTGCATGTGCATTGACATGGCGGTTGTCCATAAAGACTTTGTGTGAGAGGCTTATTCATGATGACTTGATTTCCATTTTTTACGCTGCTTTATACTTTAACTCCACTACAGTCCAGAGGGAAATATTGTACTTTTTACTCGTCACTAGTTACTTTGCAGATTCAGGCTTTACATAAAAGAAAAACCATATAACATAGAATATGATGCAGAGTTATTGATTATACTTCCACAACTCCACCAGCATCCAAATACTGTTTACAGAGTAATTAAACTGTGAGAGAAATCCAATCACATAGTAAATAAACATATAACACTAAGAGTACTTTGATGCATCGTTTAGTGCTACTTTCTATTAAGTAAAGGATCCGAGTACTTCCTCTGCCACCGTGTGAGAAGAAAAGTGTTTTACGTCATTTTATAAACTGAAAAGGAAAGTAGAGGATTACTTAAAACCACCACGACATCAGTCATCATGACGTCAGCTGATGCACAGAATTAGAGTTTGGTTGCAGGCTACCAGGAAGAATGATTCCTCTTCAGGCAGTTCATCTTTACTGCAGTAAAATGTGCCTTTACTAAGAGCTTTTTCAGCCATATTAAACAACGTTGCCAGGACGTCAGGCGTTTTATGAGATGCCCAGCTCATAAAAACCTTACTGTCATGTAGTGACTCAGTAAACCCACATGGAGACACCTGGGATGCAGACTGTGTATTTGCGTATACACTTTAACAAAACGTCTGCTGCAACAAAGTTATGATGCACTGTAGTTTGGTTGTCTCAGTTGACAGTGACGCGTTAATTGTCCTTCTGTGATTTCTCTGGCGTTGTATAACAGAAGTTAAGCCGCGGCCATACGTGTCTGGTCGATAGAGCTGAGCTGCTGGATGTCGGCTGAGCTTCAAAGGCAACCCTGGTGGCCTACATGTTGATAGAGTATCCTTCAGACACGCATGACCAGCGTGGAGCAATTATCCTTCATCTGAGGAATCAAATAGTTCACGTTTTCTTTTAGCAGCCAAGAGCATAGCTCACTTTGCGATTATTCTAGGGATTGTTTTTAACATTCAGTTTGGCGTTGTGGGCAGAGCCCAAGCAAGCGGATTCTATCCCTGAAGCTGCCAATGTTGTTTCCAGCAGCATGTGATGCAGTTTAAAAGACTGGGCTCCTGCCTTCACGTGCTCCTCGCGATGCCCCACTTTCTAAGTTGTGAACCTGCGTTTCTGCACGTTTATGTGTTTAAATCATAAGCAAACAGAGCTTGAAACAAAAGCTACTCTCCTGCAGAAGCATGTGATGTTGTATTCCCCAAATATTCCCAAAGAAACTATTAAAAAGGACACATATGTATCATCCACGAAAACATACATCACTTTGACCATCCGGTGCATTGTGCGTTTTTAGATAAACATGACTTTCCCTGTAATATTTACAATGTTTTTTTGGCTCACTCACGTGTTTCAGTCATAAATGTGACGCCTCTTGAGAGCACTTGAACGCTGCATAGCACTGCCTGCAGACAGACGGTGAGAAGTGACGTCGGGTGACTGATTTATAGCTCTGGACTCACACAAACTCAATTGATCTCTGGTATGAAGAGGGGCACAAGCAAGGAGTCATGAGTCAAACACTGTTTTAAATGCAGTTCTTTGTGTCTGGGTTGACGTTTGGTAGCAATGCCTGCAAAATACTGTGGACGTGTTCACACTGAGGGATCTAAACTCCATCTGCAGTTGTAACAGGGAGCCATTGTACCTAATCCCCGCACTCCTGCCTCTCAGACCCAAACCAGATTTTACTCGCAGCAGCTCGAAGTTCGAGAGCTAATCTCAAGTTTGTCCTTTCAACGTACACAGTGTATCATTAGGAGCTATACAGTAGCACAAGTGCTGCGAGCGGCGTAACGAATGCAAGCCCACACACTGGAAGACGTTTCTAAATCG
This sequence comes from Gadopsis marmoratus, assembly GCA_036023855.1. Lineage (NCBI taxonomy): Eukaryota > Metazoa > Chordata > Actinopteri > Centrarchiformes > Percichthyidae > Gadopsis > Gadopsis marmoratus. The sequence goes on along the minus strand of JAVQJF010028147.1, from coordinate 32,985 downwards.
TCTCAAAGAATACTCAATCACGCTAACAGGCCGTGTTTCCAACGGCTGCACTGCAAGATGGGGTTAAACAGCTAACGGTGCACTTTCTGTTTGTGTTCATTAATTTCCCCCAAATACGTGCAAATCTGGAGAGGAGGCTCCGAGTGTTTCCATACTGCAATCTAACAACTGCAACTTTCAGATAAGCGAAGAAGGTATTTGTGCATACAGTGTGCATCAGGTGCAGGGTAAAATATACTGTATCTTGTATGTTTCTGTCAAGAGTCTGCAGTGTTGATAGAGTGGGCGTGCATCATGTTTACTGGGGCGTGCATAATGTAAAAAAAACTAGCATTTACCAGCACACTGCCAGCACGCCGCCTGGGGATAAAACATTAAACAGAGCCATCTGAAGTCATCGCTGATCTTACTTACACAAGTCTGCTGATCTGAATTCAGGGGCAAAACCAGGTCATCTGGTGCTTAATGACTTGACTGACGTCTCTGTGAATCTAAGAAGAGCATTTGTTAGGGAGAGAGCTCTGCCCGGACTGAACACTATTAGACACCATGGCGGAAAACTACTCAAATAAGCAGGGAACAGTGACAAGATGGCAGTGGTGTAACACTATAATCTAATGGAAAGAATTGCTGAAACATGTACCAAAGGAAAAAATATCAATAACAGACACCTTTTTCTTGCATACAAACAAATAAAGCCATAAATCTTTCTAGACAAAGAGCACTCGGGTATTAAAAGAACACGTGAATTATTCTCATATGTAGTGACAATTTGAAGCACGCACATCACTGCAAACAGGAACTTCAAACTCTTCAGGTTTATTTGATCAGCTGGCATTGAGATGAAATGTGGGACATTCTGAATGTGGTTCAGACCTTCAGGCCACAGAGAGAGTTCATCTCTACAGTGTACGCTCGCCACTGACTTGTCTACAATGAAAACAAATTGTTTCCTGCTGCATAAAGGCGGCCATAGTTGCATCTGATTTGTACAACGTTTTAACAAAGTCAGTCTCATAATGAGGAATTGTTTATCTTCTTGCATCTTTGACCTCAGGCTGTAGTTTTAAAGCGTTAACATTCCCTTTCCAGCTACTCTTTAATCCAGACTGAAATATCTATAGATATTGGATGGATTGACATTTAGTGTGTGATGTTCATGGTGCTCCCGTAACTCTGATCTAGCGCCATCAGCAGGTCGAAATATGTTCATTTATCCAACACTTTGGTTTCATGACTAAACCGCAAAACAAAAGAAGGCCAGAATAAAAACATTGTGTAGAACATACACCTGTATAAAGGGCTCCACACTCAGGAAGTCTCTGCTGCCCATGTGAAAGGGCACTTTATTAATGGGGCAGTGAATCTATTTAGTCAAGGAAGTGACTTGGAAGTAAAGGTCTGGATGGGGACCTTTCCTCCTGGAGCAGACCTGCAGTTTAAAGGAGGAGTCACAGTAAAAGACAAAGCACATGCTGACTTGGCTGACTAACGGCTTAATTCCCAAAGGAGCAAAAGGGGGCTTTCTTATTGAAACATAACTCACGTTGATGTCAGAAGTGTTCTAATCAGCGTTGATATTATATTATACGTCTTCCAGAAATGTAAATCCTGGGACGGATGCAGAGAGTTAAAGCTGACAATCGCCCGGCGGGGTTCCTTCTGACGTTTAAATAATGAAGCAGGCACACAGCTGATCACTTTTACAGATCAAATCCTTCCACTGGTTAGACTTCGACATCTATTAATCAAGGTGCAGAAAAGGCAGATTTCTCCGTCACAGACACTGACACATACCAAATCAATATATATTCTGCAGGTTGGATGATCAGGTTAGTTCGGTGATACACTTCCTGGGGATTTATTTGTGTGCTTCAGTCATTCATGTTCTCTCTCTCTCTCTCCAAACAGAAAGCTGCATGAAGGTACTTTGTGCCAATGATGGAAGCCTGGCCAACAGTGGCCTGGGTCCTGCTGATGACCAGCATTGCTGATTGGCTGAAAACGGTCCAATCACGGGACTTCACCTTGACAGACATCATCCTGCTCCATCCCTCAAGTAGGAGCATGATTCTGCTATACTATATGTTATATATGTCTTTTCCTTGCTCCAGACTAAAATATCTGACATAAATTAGTTTGATGTTAGGTCAAAAATTTTATTTGTTCATTGGTTTATGATTTGTTTGTAACAGAAAAGTCAGAATATTATTGAACGCATGAAGACATTTAAAGACCAAGACATATGATGTGTAGACTACTGTGCATACAAGTTTAACTAATTAATTACGGATCAGTTATTTAACATGTAAATCTGGAAGATGTGTGTCCCTCCCTTATAGACATGGATTCACTTTGGCTCAGGATAATGAAACAAAAACTAATCTCCATTTAATTTGGTTTAACATCCATCTATCGTTAATCCACTCATGGCTACCCCGTCCCTTTTCTCTTCCTTTTTCTTAATTCCTGAAAACATTTTGTATCATGAGACAAAAGATTTGGTAATTGCTTCACGTAAGAACTTCACGTCGTGGGTCATGAGAACGGCACACAGTGTTTTGTTACTATGCTAGACGGCCACAGCAGGCTTCAGATGCATTGACTGTCTGCAAAGAAAACAGCTAATGAACGCTGAAGCCACAGTGTCACTACACCAGTTCCTGCTCTGTACCAGATTTAGGGTTGCGACCAAGGTCCTAAATATTTTTGAAGTGTGCCTTGTGCGTCTGTCCTGCACAGCTACACCTCATCCTGGTGGCTTCAAGTGCTTCACGTGCGACGCCGCTGCAGATAACTACGAGTGTAACCGCTGGGCTCCAGATGTCTACTGTCCAAAAGGTACATTTCAGCTTTTTCCTCATTCTCTGCTTCTATTAGACTGAGCTAACACAATCTTGCCGCTCCACGGGCAAAGAGAGAGGTGTGGATATTTACTTTTCACCCTCAGGTGTTAGTGTAGCGTGAATGTGAAACGTTACGTTATCTTAAAGGCGATAATAGTGAGACTTGTTGAATTTAAGGAGCAAGCTTTTGTTGTTAAAATGGCTGTAAATGTGAAATTGTTGATGAAATGTGGAGAAACATTATATTATGCCCACATTAAACATTGGGTGCTATTTTAGGACTGGAAGTCAGGGATCAAACTCTAAATTATGAAGGAGAGTGTGGTGTGGTAGTAGAATAATCCAGAAACAAAGGTATACCATGTCTTCCAGATGCCAGATACTGTTACACCCTCCACATGATGGATAACCATGGCGACAGCGTCTCTGTGACCAAGCGCTGCGTGGCCCTGGAGGACTGTCTGTTCACCGGCTGTGCGGACGTCACAGATGACGGCTACCAGGTGCGTGGAGATTAAACATCAGACAGAAGTCACAGGTTACATTTACGCGATCAACATTTAAATCTCACCCGACCAGGTGTGCTCGTCCTGCTGCGAGGGGAACATCTGTAACGTGTTGGTGCCGAGGAACGAGAGCAGCGCCGTTTTCTCCTCGACGTCCCCTCTGGTCAGCTCGAGCAGAAGCCTTCTTCCTGCAACGCTCAGCTACATCATCATCATCATCGTCTTCACAGCCGGTCATGTTTGAGAAATGCAGTTTAACAGAAAACACTCTGTCCAAGTGTATTAGTGTGAAGTTGTTGTTTAACCATGTGTGTCAGTGTGTGTTCCTGGTGGTTTTGTCAATATTAAGTTGCTTCATCATGTTAGTTTTTACATATATATATAATAAATGTATGTACAAAATATAAAAAAATGTTACGGTGTAATTGGATGAGACTGATGTGACATAAGTACACCCCCCCCACATGGAATCTGACCACAAAACAACCACAATGAAACACTAAACGACTAGAGATGCACAACTTACACAAAGAGCCACACGATGACAGGGGGAGTTGAGGAAGGAACAAGGACATTCTCCGCCGCCACCAGGATGCTGAGGAAGAAATTCACCAACTGCAGCAGCACATCCAGTGTTTCCCCCCCCAAATCCTTTCTTCATCGTTTTGTATTCGTATTACAAATGAATCACTTTAAAAGATGAATACACTCTAAAGAACGATGTCTGTTTGGAGTTTGAAGTACAGGCTGGACTGATAGTTTGGTGTACAGCTGCAGCTTGTGAGCCCTGGAACATCCTAAAACGACCTTGGACATGAAGCGATAATCATTATCCTGCTGAACGCCGTTAAAAAGCAGCTTTAACTGCATAAACACTATCTTCAGCGAGTTCTGCAGTGCATCTTTAAATACATTTTAATGTTCAAACGACACATTCTTGGCTCCACTAGTCTTTTACCGGTCAGAATCTTTCATTTGATTTTATTTCCTTTTGCAGACAATATCTCAATTTGGATTGTTTTTCTTTCCGTGTACAAACTGATTTTTCTGCATATTGTATCATGTATGTAAGTACAAGCAACTGCTCAATATGAATATTAAACCGTCATGTCACATCTGGAAAACTTCACGTACCAGGAACAGGTCTCTGTTGGTAGATTTAGGAAACATTTGTGCGAAGGCGCACACGCTCCCGGCTACAGGAAAGCACAGCGTCACTGCAGCCGGATGAGAAGTCACTTTATTTGTGTTCAGCAGTTCTGACTGTCACATCTGTAGCGCTCCAACTGAAGCAGCAGCTATATTTCTTTAGATTCTGTGCAACAGATTAGAGAAAAAAAAAATACTGTACATGTTCATACGAAAAGTTGTCGACCTGATATAATTTATCTGGAGTCTGCATCTTTTCAAACGGCAGATGTTACATTTATTGCCTTTTATTAGTAGTCAGAGCCCTTCTTACTGCACCGAGTGTGTGTTTCTCCCTGGATGTAGTGCAGGATAAGTCTGGTAGACGTATGACCTGTGGTCAGGCACAGCTCCGAGGTCTACATTAGAGTCCTTGTTACAGTAAGACAACCTTTCACTGATACAACCATGTACCAACAATATCATACATCAAGTTCAAAGCTTCCCCAAACCATAAATAAAGGCCTTGTGTTTGGATTTAGTTCTGTGAAAAATAAAAAAAAAGGCCTATTCCTCATCATCCAGTACATTTGAAAGTCCTTTTAGTCTCGCGATAGCAGCGCTGTGAGTAGGTGCATTGGTGAAAACTGTCCCCACAAACAGAGGCGTCCCTCTCAGGATGTGGCGAATAACGGTGCAGGAGCCTGACGCCTCGATGTGAAAGCCCAAATGTCTCAGCTCCTCCTCTGTTCGCAGTGCGGTGGAGCTCGATGGAGACGCAAAGAACTGTTGGGGAACATAATTTGATGGTGATGTATTCACAGGTGTTTCTAATATTCTGCCCCCCTGATGTATGTAAATAGACAAGACAAACCAGGCGTAAAGTCCACTGTTGTTCTGCATTTTAGTACAAGAAATCACAATTACACACAGAGAATAACTCACAGCTGCTCCTGTTGTCGGGTCAATGAAGTCCGCCCAGTAGCCTGCAGTCCACAGAGCGAAGCACATCTCCTTTGCACCGCTCACAAACTGCAGCGAGCAGAGAAACAAACGCAGTCAGCGGCTGTTTCAACATCACGTCCCCAAACTTTTAGCAAGCATGAAACATGACAGGACTCACTCTGTGAAGCAGCTGGTCTCGGTCCGGCTCAGCTGCCTCCTCACACTGACCGCTGCTCTGCGAGACCGTCAAAACTGTGATGGAAGAGTTGGGCGCCGAGGGGAACAACAGCTCAAGATCTGACACACACACACACACACACACACACACGTTTGTTGCTAAAAGGAAACAGCTTATCAAAAGTCACTATATAAAGAGGATTTTGCTAAAGTGAGTTAATGCCAAATAACGGTCCCTTACCTTTCCTTAGCAGCTCGGGGCAGGAATTGATGGAGAAGTCTGTGCCTGTCTGAGTAAAGTACTGCTCAGCTTTGTGGACTCTCGTGGATACAGGACCCAGTTTCCCCTGATCGACAAACAAACAAACACATAAACGTTGACAAAGCAGCTTTGAGGAAATAATTTATTCTGACTGATAATATGAATTTCTTTGGTATACATGTAGTATACAAAGCGGTTTTTCAATTCATGTTTTTAATAGTTGTTTGTAGACTCACGGTTGATAATGCAATAACTGTCAATTAATTTAATCCAAATGTAATACCATTAAATGGTTAAATATGTACTGTTAAATGTACCTACACACATGGCAGGTCATACACAAAAATCTCTCAGTGTCTCAGCAGCCAGATATTATAATTTCTATATTTCTAAAATAAGTTTTACAATTATAGCGGGGGCGATTTGGGAATGACTGACTGACTTGCTGATTGTTTTTATAAATTGCCGATTGATGAGTCCCTCCAAATTCAAATAAATAAACGTATAAGAATAAATAACCTCTGTGTCCTCTGTGTGGCTACAGCCCTGCCGCAAGTAAAAACTACTCAACAACTTACATGGAACTCATTAACAAACTGGGCCAGTATGAACTGCTGTCTCTCTGTGCAGCTTGGTGCTGTCAGCACATCCGGCACCGTCCTGTGGACTGGAGTCTTCTTTTGGTCCTCCATGCCCTCCAGGTGGCAGTCAAACCCGACGTTACCCGGTAACTGAAAGCGCTGGTCCTGAGGTCCGAATGGTCCCATGTTCTCATCAGGCCACACGGTCCTGGGGCCTGGAGCGGACGTGACAAGGAAACCACGTTAGCACACTGTTTGTTGCCATGTTTGAATCAGCATCCTGTCTGCGCTCTACATGTTGTCGCGGAAACGCAAATCAACAGACTGGAGCAAGTGCACAGAAACAGCAAACTAAAGTCACAGGCTCCCTGCAGACCCAGATCAAAGACCGTCTCACCTGAGTCGGTGTGTAATGCAGCCACGTAAGGCTCATCTGAGCTGGCAGCAGAGAAGGTTCTGGTTCTACAGACACGGAGGGCAGCTAACGCTCGATGGCCAGCTGATGGAGTCAGGACCAACCTGCCTCGACCACACAGCACCTGCAGAGGCACAAAGGCACCAGCATGTTAGGGCTAATACATAAAGCAGGTACAGTATTTCAGTACCACAGTGTACAACATGTCTGCATCTACATACTCTGTGTGTTTCAGTTATACCAATACATTAACCACCAACTAGCCAGCTTCTCTGCTGATTTAACAGCAGCAATGTTGTTGCTAAACATGCACATCTAGTGTCAACACTGGTTCACTTTTAGGAACTTTCCAACAGAGACGGAAGAGTTACAGCTGATTCACACAGCTCACTGCAAAGTGGGACAAAATCCAGCAGATCCAGGAGCTCAACAAAAGACATTTGTGTGTAATCTGGAACATCCTGGAAAACTGCCTGGTTTTTAAATCAACACCTCTCTTCATACAAGGAGCGTTAATGTCTCTTGTGTCACTTACACTGCTGGACATTGTGGCTCGTCTACGTCTGCTTTGGCCGTCAACCTGTTGGGTTAAAACAACAACAGCTGGTCAAACAGGGCAGAGCACAAACTCTCCTTTTAACCAACTTAAAGTATGCTAGCCAGAGTTAGCTAACACAGATAACATGATGTCATCACTGCAGGGCGAACAGAGTCTAGCGTGCACTTAGGTAACAGCTGACGACAACAACAACAAACAGTAACAGTCTAAATCAACACAAACAAAACAGCTAACTAGCTGCTAGCCGATGCGGTCGGTCAGCTGATATCCTGTTTGACACATTCCCCCTTTTAGACAGTTCGCTCCTCATTTGAGAACGTCGCACACAAAACACCCGACAACGGACGCCTTAATATTCTTCATATATTTAAAAATGTAAATCTGTTACCGGCACGACACCGTGACAAGTACACGCTGTTCTCACCTGCCGCCTCGCACGTACAGCAACGCTACGCTGTCGCAAAACAACGACGGGACGTGACGAGGGACAAACTACTCGTGCGCAGTTCGCGTAACGTAACGGTTGCATCAACTGACGTTGTCGTGTACGTGCAGGGTTTTGAAATAACGGGGGTTTTGAACATGGCCTCATCGCTCTTTTGAGACAATGTTAATATTAAAATGCCGCTGACCTTTTGTCCTTTGAGCGCGTGTTCCACACCAAATATTCTAGGCTGTGTTGTTCCTTCTCTCGCCACAAGATGGCAGCCCAGGATTTGATGATAACACCAGCAGCCTGCTGCTCCTGTCTGCCTTGCAATGTCGGCCTAAAATTTAACTAACATCTGACTTAGTATTTAAAGGTTTCATTGTGTTGAACTTGCCTGCCATATTGTGCTTTGCTCTCCATCTTGCTTTTTATATGTACAGCATAATGCTGTTCAGGGATAAAAAAGGAAGGAGACAATAAATAAAATGAACATGTTGCCTCAAGGATTAAAAAGAAAGAAAGACCCACTTTTGTTGATATGTATGGATTCCAACTTCCAACAAAGACCAGCCGGGAGATATGCTGATAATACGTTCGGTTGCTTCAGTATAAACAGCTTCAGTGAACAGGTGAGCCCCTGTGGAAATTATGACAATCAGGGAAGGGAAAGTGCATTAATAGCACTTCCCAGAACTCCTTTAGTGCTAATGATCTTTACCTTGGCTACTGGAGTGTGTTTGTACTGGGAAGTTCCCAGGTGCTCAGCAAAAATCACCTCTCTTGATCAATAAAGTTTAAAAACTAGAAAAGAGGAATTGTCCTCCTGGCAAGAACAGTGTTATTTGCTGTCACAAGTCGTGAAGGACAGGGACAGCTAGTAGAGTACGTTTTGCTTGCGTAGACACATCTCTTTAGCTGACCTGGACACGCTGATTGACACTTTCTCTGAGCTGACAGGATATGCAGTGGGAGTTTACCCTGCGAGAAACATGCTTCAGCCACTGTGGGCTGCTGCAGCAAGGTGATGCACACACACACACACTCCACAGTGTTGTTATTCGGAGATTAAGGTCACTGAAGATGAGTTGACTGGTGGAAATTCATTGGAATCCCGTCCATTGTGTTTAAAATGAATCCACTCCTCAATAAAATATCAGAAAATAGTAAACCTCCAAATCACAAATTGTCTGGGGGCCCAATGTGACGTCTTCAAATTGCTTGTTTGGTCCAACCAACAGTTCAAATTCAAAGATATTTATTTCATAAGACAGAGAGAAGCTGGCAAATTCTCACAAATGAAAAGCTAGACCCAGAAAATGTTACTACTGATACTAAATCTACTATAACAGCTTCAGGACTTGCAGCTCTTTAAACTATTGCTTTAACATTTGTTGACCCACAATTGAAATAAGAGTTTTCCCTGGACAGCAGTGGCTGGTTGTCGCGAGCCAAGCGAAGCTTTGAGACCCCCATACAAGGCCACGAGTCGCTCGAGGTCTTTCTTTTTATTACTGCATTGTCGGGATCTTGTCTGGAATCAGCCGTTTCAGTTGAAAACCCCACGTTTCCATCTCACACACATCCTGAGCAACCTGTCTGTGTCACTATTAACTGCGCTCACTCCTTGACTAATGATAAAGTGTGAGCCATTAAAGGTCTGTTTCCCCCCATTTCCAGTCTTTATGCTAAGCTAAGCTAACCCTATCTTGGCTGTAGCGTCATACTTAGCATACACACTCAAGAAAGCAAACGGGCTTACTTCCCAAAATGCCAAACTATTTCTTTAATGCCTATAAGCTAAAATATTTTGTATTTTGAGTCGTGATGTTTCCAAGAAGGCTGCTGAAGAACATGGTTAATCATTCATACAACCAGACAGGTTAACACGTGGATTAGTGATCAGGACCTGTCTGTGCGGCGTCTACAGAGTCTCAGCTGCTGCAGAGCGTCACCATCTGGCCTCCAACTGCCTGCTAACACCACAGTGGATGCTGAATACAGAGAAATGCATAATGTGCCAGACTCGTTATTGTTTTCGCTCGTGTGGTCTGTTTTTCCACTTTATTAATTGATCTGAATTTGACTTTATCTGGTTAAACAGTAAAAACATGCATGTTTGGGGGGGTTATACTGAATTTTATAGTTCATTATAATGTGCATACTGCAGAAAAGGAAAGGTTAGTGTAGCATTTAGCATTAGTTATAATATTTTTTCCCAGCAGCCCTTGATTTTCACTCAGACTTACAATTACGTACTTAACGTGAAACATTTACTGAACCTTTAGTTGTATTATGATAAAACACATGTAAGTGTCACAAAATAAAGAAGCTTCTAAGAAAGGCAATTTCCATTTTAGATTTCTCATCTCTCCAGCTCTCAGTTATTTTCCAATAAAGTCACTGGGTTATGTTTTTTTCTGTCAAAAACATTTAAATGACCTTATTTGTTACATCTCTGCTGTCATTGCCACCATCAGTGCCAAGGCCCTGCAGCTCTCCAGGGTCAGATCTGCCCCTTTCTTACCCTTTAAACTGCTCTTTCAAATATTAAACCCAACATTAATTATCTTTCTTGCACTCTCTCCCCTGATTGACCAAACTCACCGTGGACATTGATGCAGAATGCATGAACAGCCCCTCCTGAAACATGTACATAATCATGTGAGTACAGAATAACAGCTCACACACAGTGCTTCCTCATTACTGACTGTAAACCCCAGGCTTGCACAGGGGAAATAAATGAACGTTCGGCACTGCTGACAACGCTCACAGCATTTTAGAATCCATTTGAACAAATAAGCATCAGGTGCAAGTGTGGAGGAGAGTACATTTTATGATAACATCCCAAGAAAGTAGCACAGAGGCTGAAGCACAGATGCATTTTGGTTTAATTCTCTTCTACACTAGCCAAGTAAAACATAACCTAACATAAAGCCTAACAGGTCTGCAGCCATGCTAGCAGCTCTGTGAGCAAAGCAGCTAAATGCTAACGTCAGCATGCTACAGTGACATGCTCATAATGGCAATGCTAACACGCTGGCATTTAGCAGTTGGTCACTATCTTAGTTTAGCACGTCGGTGTAATTTGATTTTGAGCTCTCAGATGGACACTACTACAGCTGTGGCTCCAACAATGCTCATAGAAAGTTGCACACAAGAAAATCACACAAGGTAATGACACAAATAGAATCTAAGACAAGACATAAATAGTGCAAATATTAAATACATTCTGAAATATAATACTGTGCTTGTGCAGTAGTGTAGTAAATGTATGTGCTTAGTTAGAACTGGCTACAGGTATGCACATAAATATAGTGTGATAGTTTGCACACACATATATATGCATACATATATATATGGTAGGCATGATGGACAGGAGGCCCAGAATGCTGTTGTACTTTACAATGTTCTGGTGAGTCAAACAGTCGGCTCACAACCAGCACACTATAAAAGATTAGTTAGTTTAGCTTGCTTGCAGAGTGCACTATTTCACATCGTCTGACCAAATTTGGCAGTGTAAAAAATAAAATGGCATTCATGCTTTATACTTCTGAACCAAAAGTGGCTACCGACTGACAGACTGGCATCCCTGCAGCCACGCTGCCAGGCTAAAAATGCAAACCGTGCATGCAGTTCCAAATGACCTACTGTCCGGACATTTAAATCATATAGCAGACTCTGCAAAGTGACACCTGACAGGTCCAGCGTCTCGGCTTGTTCACTCTCATTGAGCCCCAGTGGTCCCCCGGTGCTCCAGAAAGTTCTCGTGACTTACTATGAGCTTAACTTGACAGTCACAACTGTGACAGTAAGGGTCAGTAATAACAGAATATAACTGTAGGTGCATGCACCTGATGTTCATTTGTCGAAGTCTGTTCCAAAACGCTCTGAGCGATGTCAGTGCTGCTGAACTGTGCAATTAGGCCTTCTCCCAGTTGTAGGCCCGGGGGCTGCAGTCACTAATGACGTAGCAGTGGGTGTGTGCGCATGAAATGATGTATATGTATAGAGGGCCCCGAGGTGCAGCTGCACCACCAGCACCACTTGACGAGTGACTGGTGGTAGTTGAAGGCAGATTCTGATATGCTGGTATATTTCCTGCATCCCTGAGATCCCTGGTCACCGTTTGACTTTGTTCAGTAACACGGACGTCACACCTGAACACAACTCCTTTAAAATTCAGTTCATTAAAATTGAGGCAAGCAGTAATTATGAGGAAGATAATTACTGAGACCACTCAGGCATGTGGCACCCTGATCATTTATGCCATTTTACATATCTTTACATATCATGAATGCAAGCCTACAGAGCAAAGACTCCCAAAGGGCTCTAGGAGTGTTCTGATTTGAATAAGATTCCCAACATTTCTCCTCGCATCAGCCTGAGAAGATGGAGCTAAATAGACACATCTTGCACATCTATTTCTCACCGTCCTGGTAAGAGATGGAAGACTTTCAGAAATGGTGCATTCTTCCACTCTGAAGCAAAACCCTTTCCCTCAACCCCAAAAAGACTGAATCTTGGGAAGGACTTAGAAAACGTTGCTTTGTGTATGTGTAATTTACCAACTAGGAGTATAAGACTTGTGGCTCATTATCAGATTGGAATTTAGGCGTAATTGTCCAAGAATGACGAGTCATGGTATAATCAAATTTCTAGCAGGGAATTAGCTCATCAACCCACAGGAGTGTGTAGACGGCATAGTCCCCGAGGAGCAATGTTGAGGTAAACATAGTAAAAGTACAAATTAACCAGCCTTTTTAATATAACGCATAACTTATCCAATGTTAAAGACAGACACTAAAATCAATGGCAGGTATCCCGTCTGCAACTGGTGAACATGAACGGTGCAGAGCAAATTTCCATCAAAACATCAACGCAATTACATGGTTTTTCATTCATTAATGAGCAGCACAGTCACGGTGTTGGAAGGTCAGCAGCAGCCTTCGGCCACAGAAGCGACTCCAGGCCGAGATGAAACCTTGAAGGTCAGCCAGGCAGCAGGCTCATTTACAGCAGTTTGAAGCAACAGTGCCGGAATTCACGTTCCCTCCTCTCTTACCCGTTGCCTTACAACCAACGCAACATTTTGTTTTTTTGTTGGAAAAAAACCTGTGGTTCAGTCCCACCCGCTGACATTTAACTCTGCTAACAAGATTGCTTCTGCCCGCGGATCTGCAAAGCCTGCGAGAAATGTTAGTATAACTAAAACTTCCCTTCTCATGTACATCCGCACGGCATCTGTGCAAGCATGTGTTCGTGAGTATGTGCGTGTTTGTCATTTCTCAGGGGCCCTGAGGTACGGTGACATTTCTGAAGGCACGTAAAACCTTGCCTCTGTCTCGCAGCACTGTCTGCTCGGATTACAGAGGCAGTGTGCGAGGTGCCGACAGGGAAAGCTCTCTGAAAGTGTGTAAAAATACCCAACATGTCATGTCTGATACACACGAATATGAAAATAGACAACATGACTTCAGTGAGAACCAAAAGGGGCAGGTGAGTACCAGCTTATGTTAAGTCGTGTTCGTATTATATGCTCTCTAAATGCAGCTTGAATAATAATGAAGCGATTATCCACAATTTGACATTTACGGCATATTTTCTTTGTACTTTCCTGTAATTTCAGCGCTCTTTTGGAACAACACTTTTGGAATAACGAGCTAACTTGTCTCGCGAGGCGTTAAAGGGTCAGCTCACTCAAACTACAGTGCGCTGCTGGTTTAAGTTTTGTGACTTCATTCCCACAACATCACAACGTTGTTATTGAAATTTTACAACGTTATTCTCAAAATAAATATCAGGACTTTATTGTTAAAATATTACAACTTTATTGTTGTTTTGACCTTTTTCAAAACAAAAACATTTGTTCTCCTGCCATGTCTGTGCTGACTTGTATTTGCACTGTGGCGTCTAATCATGCAGAATTTTTGGTTTTGAGACATCCGACTACCACCCAGCGAAAACAGGAGGCAAATTAAACCTAAAGTATTTGTGTGGCTAGATAAAACTGGAGCAGTGGCCGTTTTAAAACACAAATCTTTTGGAATTAAACCCCTAAGTTGTCCGCATGTATGCAGGAAAAAGAATGCAGCATTGTTTCAGTGTGATGCCACAACATGGTTTCTCCACGCGGCGGCGCCCTGTGAGAATCCCCTCCACACCTTCAGGCTGAATGACACAAGACGCCATTGTGATGACTGCATGGTGCACAGAGGGCGTGGAAGGGGCTCGGCTCACGATGCCCCGATAACCTGCGCTTTCACTTTCCATCCAGAACAACAGAAGACCATGGTGGTTGTCAGACGTAGCCGGGTGGCAGGCGACGGAGGGGAAAGAGGGGATGGGTTTTCACACTCACTGCCCAACGGTAATGTGTTTGCTAAGCTCAGTGTACAACGCTGCTGTTTGTCAGCCCAACAGTTCCTCATAGAAACGCAAATCTCATTTCTCTCAGGACAATAATATCACAAGAACGGGGAGCCGGAGAGTCGACTGTGTGCATGCACATCTGAGCAAGAAGCTAAACAAGTCCACAGTGTAATGTGTATTGATGTGTTCATGTCAGCTGTCTCTTTGGCTTTGTCACACGCTCCGACGCTCGGCATCCATCCTGAGAGAGAGAGAGACATCTATACACATGGAGCTTTGAGGCAATGGTGAATTTATACAACGTATAGGAGGACGTGGCAGGTAGAATGGATAGACGGGTGTCAGTGTTTAGAAAGGTCTATAGAAAGGTCATAGTCTATAAGAGTAACTGTAGGAAATGTATCTGCAACACACCAAGCAGGTAGCGCTAAAACAAACAATTAAATGTGCAAATTAGCCTCCAGAAGATTGTCCAACATTATTAAACAGGAAGGCAGATAATGCCAGAAGACAGCTGGATGTGCTCCAGCGAGTTCATCACACATCAGGCACCCGAGGGCTGATTTAACTCTTTGTGGTTGCGTTTCACACACCAGCATGATACTGTTCCCGCGGCGCAAAGCACCCTTGAGAGAGAAACCATATAGTGACCGAACATGCTAAGGCAAATCTCTCAAAAGGTCACAGTTTGTCATTTCAGGCCAAGTAAAAGGTCTTTCGTTGCCTTCTCTGTCATTTCCGGGGTCATGGGGTCTGTGGCCTGCAGAAGGTGCTCAGCAACATTTGTGAATATTTGTTGATCCAGCCTGAAACAGTGTTGGAAACCTGTGTAGTATTGCACCAAATCAAAAGCTCTGCGAGGCTAAGATGGAGGCATAAGGTTTACCATGTTCATCACTAGCTTACAGGAAACAACATGGAAATATAATTAATTTTGCATTAGTTTAGTCAGTTTTTCCTCACCAGGTAGCTGCTGTGCATCAGAGCTGCAGGGTGGGTGATAATTCTCTCTTTCTTTCACAGTACATGTAGTAATTTGATCCACTGCTAATTTTCAAACGCTGATAAAAGCAGCTTTGAGATGAGAGCAGCAAAGCACAAATCACACGTCACTGTTGTCGCTGCCCTGCAGTCCCGCTAACATTTGCTCTGCAGCATCGTTAAATAAAAACCTTGTGACATGTCCTCTCCTCTCTTAATGACTCACACTCACACTCGCCGCCACACTTCACTAGGTTTTGTGCTTTCCGGTCTGCAGGCAGGGTTACGCCGGCGAGCGTTGAAGCGTGACCGCACTGCACTGCTTTCTGTGCTGGCGTACAGTGCAGAGGCGTGGAAATGCCAGACAAGGTGAGAGCGCCGACCTCGCTCAGTCAGCCAGGAGCAATGATCCGACCAGCGTTGACCTAATTTGGTGGGGTATCGTTGCTCTGGTCATGTTACCGCAAGCAACCTGCGCTCCGCCTAAATTCCGTGCGGCTGTTAGTCGTGACAGGTGGAGGGAAATCAGTGGAAGGCGGAGAGAGGATGTGTTGTAGTTTTGCTATCATGCGCTTTTTGTTGTCAGGTAGAAACAAAACGACTCTAATATTTTTTTCTTATTTTAATGTAAATTAAGGCCGTTTGAAACATGCATATCTTATATATGAATGGAGGACGAATCCTACGTACGTTGCAAAGCGGATGACATTCCCGTCAAGCTTAGCTGTGTTTCAGTGCTGAATCTAAAGTGATCACGTTAAACTCAGATGGTGATTATGGGCTGGTCAAACGTTCTACCTACTGTTACACAATGATGAGACCACATTAGGCTACAGTAACATCATGCATGGACTGTTGCTCCACTCTTTGGGCCCCTCATGAATATGAAAGGCGATTAACTGTATTCGTTGCGGTATTGATTGACCAGTCATTTCAAAAGGTCAACGTAAATCCATCTGTCCCGGGAGTCACACTGAATGAATTTGACTAAATAGAAAAATGTATGCGTTCAGGTTACTTGTGTGACAGAGGGGACCTGAATCTGATTATCGTGGCATGAATAATGTCAATACACAAACGATCACGAGGGTCAAGATAATTAAGTTATCAATTAAAAACGTTCAAAAACAATTCACCACAGAAAGATGACAAAAAAAGCTGTCAAATGACACTAAAGCAACGACCAGTCCTCTGATTCTTTCCTTCGACTACTGGATTAAAGCCATTGAGTCACCCAGTACACTTTGAGGTCAGAAATTGGCTGTTTGATCAATCAATGGCCACCTTTACTGCTGCCTGTCTGATAATCAATAGGCCTACCTGCTTTAATCTTCCCACAGCTCCCTTTCAACATGTAACCCAGCATCTACCCTCGATATGGCACCGTGTCCTCACCAGCAGCAAAAACCCATAACGGAGCCCAAGTCGGTCCTGAGGAAAACTTTAATAATCAATACTTTGTGAGAGAGAGCGTGAGCGATGTGGTCCGTGATGGATGCAGGTGGCGGTGATTGTTATGGTAATCCTCTTCCAGCGAGGCGATCATAATCTCATCGTTGTTGTGGCTGTAATGATGGAGGTCAGCAGGGGCAAAACAAACTCAGATATTTCATTTTGAGATGTTAATCCTTGTAGGGTTCAAGTCTATAATGATGACTGGAAAAGCCACGCGATCAAGCAGCGGCACCCTTAAGGAGCTCCTCAAATCACTAGAGCGATGTAACATTTCTTGGCCACTTGGGGGCAGGGTAACAAGCTGTAAACATAACACTGACATATTATCTGTCACATCCAAATTGAAAGCTCTGTGAGGCTGAACTTCAGCTCGGCAGTACTTTGAGCTAAATGCTAGCATGCTGATGCATAATGTTTACCAAAGGTCATCATCTCAGTTCGGTGTGTTAACATGCTAACGTTTGCTCATTGGCACTAAACACATGACAAACAACAAGTACAGATGATGGAGCTATAATACATTTTGCAGTAGTGATTTTTTTTGTTTTGTTTGGAACACAAAAGAAGGAGAACGGGCAGCCACAAAATCTCAAACAGCAACAGTGGAGTCAAAAAACAAAAGCAAGTCGAAAAAAGGATGATCTTGTGGATTATTACCACACAGTAAGAGGCAGCGACAGATAGTCCCCCACCGTGCACTCATGGTGTGGCCAGATGATGGAGGTAAATAGGTTTTGACAGCACGTTACAAAGCCTCTCGATGGGAGGATGGTGGAGGATGGTGGAGGACACACAGAGGCAGACCAACACATTTATATTCAGCGACTCTATTATTATCCAGATACAATGAGTGAAAGCAGGTACACTTCAGGAGCATATGTGGGTTTTTAAGCTGTAGCCCGGCCATTAAAAATGGATTTGAGGACATTGTCTTTTAAAAGAAAAGTTTGACAGTTTGGGAGTTTTTTGCTTATTTGTGTTCTTGCCAGAGTTAGATGATAAGATTGACACCTCTCTCTTTATGATAGCTAAGTTAACGCTAACCATTGGAGTGGCGTCATTCCTCTCATCTAACCTTCAGCAAGAAAGCGTTTAACAAGAGAGCGAGCAATGCCCTTAAAATGTAGACAATGCAGTTTACTCTCAAAAGGCTCGAGGTACAAATCGGCACCACACTGTCTTATTATTGCATCTCCTCTCCGATCCTATCTGGAGACAATTACTCGATCGAGGTCACACCAATCGCCTCCAACGCTCACAGCATATTAAGTCAACCGCCTAGATGTGCAGGCATGTGTGGAATCTATTATCTTCTGCTCCGAGGAGCCTTGAATGACTGTTGGTGTGAATGCTGTGGTGCACCGCGCTCCTCCATCTTCTATAGACGCGCTGTGAACCAACCAGGATTCAGCTGCCTTTATTTTTTTTGTTTGTTTGCTCTGCAAAGGTTAAAAAAACACTGTACCCTTTACCTCTGCACACACACACACACACACACACACACACACAGACCGGCAGACACACACACACGTCCACTCTGGCAGCAGAATATGAGGGTCAAGGACAGGTGGAACCTCAGAGAGACATTGTTGAAATCTGATGGCCTCTCCAAAACAAGCACAGAGGCTGGGATGCAGACAGAGAGGAAAATGAAAGAAAGCTATCTAAAGTAGCAGCTGGATTGGTTGTGACAAGGTACTGATGGGACAGAGAGGCTCCACCAACACAGAGAGCCCTGCCATCAGCAGTTCTGTGCCTTCAGGTAATGGGTAAGTAACATGAATTCACATCCTTGCTGATGCACTCACTGCGACACTGTGGCACTTTGATTCCTGCGAGAGTGCTTTCCTTTGTCGCCTTCGCAAAGCAACAAGGCTTGTTGTGGTGGCGTCGCTCCTCAACCAGCAGATACACCTACATCTTTGTCTTCCTTTCTCGCTGCTGTCTGCATGTTTTTGCTGAGCATCCAAAATGGGAGGGGGGGGGGGCACCCTGTAACTTCAGGTTGCTTCTGTTCCCCGCTACATAAAACCAGCCTGAATATGAAATAGCTCTGATTCATTTTCCCCCAACAGATGGAGTTGAAGCTCCCTTTTTCCGATTTGCGGCTACCAGCCGAGCTTCACTCAGTTACGCTGTGGCGTTTTTGTGACCTTGCACAAGACAGTAATGACCTTGCCGTCCCGCTGAGCTCTCCTTTATATTTTTTCCCCCAGGAGCCCTCCATCACAGCACGAGCTGATCGATGGCTTAGATGCACGACCTCGTGTTAGATGAAGGTGACGGGAAATCCATTCTCAAGTCTCTATTTCAACACATTTTTTTGCGTGTGTCTCAAGGGCAACAGATTTATAGTTTCTTATTTTATTTTGAAGATCTCTTTCACATCTTGAATCAATTGAGTTCAAAGAAAATGAGAATACCTTTCCTGTTAAATGTTAAAAACCAAACCACACGCGGGCCCAGATTTTGCCCTCTGGTTGGATCAGAAACATAAAGAAGGAGTTGCTGTTGCAAACGATGACACGAGAAAGGTTTTGCTCAAATGTTGGTTTCACAAAAGCAACTACATTTCAAGCAACTACATTTCATCCTGTTTCGCAGGCAAGCTGAACAAGGTAACAAAACCTCACAAACAGGGCAGCTGGGATGCCGTACAATGCTTTGTGTGTAATCACATGCATATACAGCGGAGTTTGTATCATAATTTCCTTGCAAAACATTCATTAAACGTCCTTGTAAAGGAAACAAACAACAGAAGAAGTCACATATTATGGCATGTCGAGAGCTAATATCCTAACAAGATTAGTTAACACACAAAAGAAAACACATTTTGCATCTTTATTATTACAATATGCTGCTTGAGGTGAAACACATAAGAAAACCTGGACAGGAATGGCTGAATTTGAAGCTTTTGTGGAGAATATTTAGGGGATAAAGAGGAAGAAGGACTTGACCTTTGACCTTGCCTGTGATCGTGCCACAGGTTCTCTTGTTTATGCCGTCGGAAGTCACGGTGCATGCAGCATAATGAGGTCAGATGACCTTTGAATGACAGACTTTTCTCCTCAAAGACACAGTGCGAAGCTGCTGGTTGTCAACTCATACGTGCATGTTCCACAGCTTTGAGTTCATTTTGTCACACACTTCTCCCTCAAAACCTCAGAATTAGTGTGTGGTGTGGATTTAGGACGCAACTGGACTCAGCGGCTGGTAAACTGACGACAGGATTGCTGATTTCCTGCAAAGGTCTTTATCCTGTATTGCACGGTTGCCTGTAGGCAAATATTACATTTTTGCATGTTGAGCTGACCGGCTGTGAATTGACTGAGGACAATCCGGGTCTCCATTTTCCCTATAATTACTACCAAAATCTAACGGAATTGTTTTGAAATTAGAGAGCTAGTTCCTCTGTGCATTTGCATCTGTGCTGCTGCAACTACAAGTGAAACGTGTTTTCTGTTTTTCAGAAAAACCGACGAGCTCAGCTTGATGAGTTTTCCCAGTCAGACCACATTAAGGCTGTTAGATGCACTTCATTACTACATCATCCTCCTCACATTATCGCACACCAAATAGCTTCAAGCTGCACCCACATTAAACTGTAATGCCTTGATGGGTGGCGACAGTGATCTGAGTGCAGCGTCTGATTAAAACACACACACACACACCTAGCAATGATATGACCAGCGACAGTGCGCTCTCTAATGAAGTACAGCGGTGTTGCTCCACATTTAACATGTCAGCTGCTTGTGTGTCACTCTGGGACTAAACTGGCTTTGATGCGGTAGCTTTCTGTTCAGCAGCACTGCACTGACACCCTGAGGCCTCTGTGCCGCCTCCTCCAGGATGCAGAAAATATATGCAATTTGGAACAGTTCACAAAGCAATATCGCTTAACATTTAGAATTAAAAAAGATTAAACTGTACTCTTGTGGTGCAATAAAGCAGTACATGCACCCAATTCACTGTGAACTGATGAAACTAATGCATTTAAAGACAATAAGCGGCCTTATCAACATTGTACAGAGTCTGCAGAACGTTGGCTCAGTGAGATATCATTTTCAGCTTCCTGGGGGAATATGCCACCGTTCATTTAATCCGTGGCTCCCTGCAACACTTCCCTCAAAGAGGCGGAAAAACAAAGGAGGCAGAGAGAAAGGAAAACACAACTCACATTTCATTAAATCAGTAGGAAGCCAGAATCAATGCAGAGGGCGGCTTTCACCATTTTCTTGTCCACTGACTCAGAAACTGAAGGATAGAGATCTTGCAGTTTTAAAATCTTAATATTACTTATGTTTGAGTGGCAGCTGCTGCCGTCTGTACATCTGAAAATGAATCACTTTACGTGTGAAAGTGCACCAGCATTAATATTTTGTCAAAACTGATTATTCTTTACCAATCTCTTGACATTCAAAGAGTGCAAACAAACTATCTTATTGATTAAAAGCCTTCTACGCACCCTCACCTTTTTTCTTTAGACTGGAACTGGATAGAATTAGGAGATAATGAGACATGAGAGGTTTTCCCAAAGGTGGCAAAGAGGGCGCATCATTTGAAACAAACATAAAAGCAACGTTTTGCTGTGGAAATATGACTTTTAATGTAGTTTTTTTCTTTGCGCCGTATTTCTGAATTCAATCAAATCAGGCTTTTTAAAATCCAGACTGACAGAGCAGCAATATTACTCCATATATAATATTCAGAATATTGCAAAGACATCTCTGCTTTGCAGTGTCCACTGAGTGTCACAGGATGTGACAGCAGGCTGTGGAGACCGCTGTGCTCTGCAGCGACACTCTGTCCACTCGCATCAGCAGCACTGTTCCCCACAGCGGCCTGTCACTGTTCTGCCTTTAACCACCTGCTCAGGGAGGAAATAAAGCAGCTATGGCAACACCTGCCCGCATCTGCTGCCTCTGCAGCCACCCAGTCATTGTTTTTGTGGGTCACAAGATGATGGCTGGTCATTTCTCTGATGCTGGCAGGCTGCGGGGAGAGGAGCAGGGTTTGTTTTTTAAGCTCTGCTGTGGAAATGCTTTGAATGAGCAAAGGAATATTATTGAAGCTGCTCCAATCAATATTTTTCACATCAGCAATGAGCGCGTCACATGAAAGGGGTCGCTCTTAGCGACTATTGCACAGAAAATTAACACCAATTCTGCAGTACCTCTCAGCTCTGCAGAGTGTTTTAGCATCTTGCAGCTCGTTGTTTTTTGTCTTTACAGTTTTAGTTCACTCTCACCGTCATCAGTAGCGTCACCAGCATCATCTCCAGACGCAGGCTGAGGCGGCTGTTAAAATGTCAAAATCTCTGATCACTGAACACTAGTCTTCACAGGAATTGGTTGGAACCAGAGCTAAAAGATGAGTGAATGTTGGGCTACTTTATGACAAAAATCAAACCGATCGATCCGAGACCGTAAATGTTCTTCACTGTTGTCTGCGCATCAGTACTGCGGCACGTATCGTTGTCGTCACCACAGTTGGGTCTGCATTTATCAGAAGATTAAATACATTTGAATGTGAGCTCTGGGATCATTGTTTTGCCAGCGGGTGCGCAGTAAAGCGACAGGAGACGGTTTCGTTTTTAAACTGCAGTTTTGTCACTCACTTGGAAATTAAAGTATTAAATACACTACCTGTGCAGCCATGTGTCTGGAATTTTTATCCAATATTGAGCGCTGTCTTTGTAGTTATGCCAGTGTTTACAGAAGGGGATTCAGTATTCATCCAAGGACACACAGGAGTTTTGAGAGCACACTTCTAAAAGTTTTGTGCTTATGAACAAAGTTAAGAAAATGAAGCTCCATTGTTAAAATCTGCAGTTTGCAGTCGACTGTGAAATGTCAAAGGACAAATCTAACTATTGCTTTTTCATTGCTTTTTGTAATGTGATTTGGAAATCAAGCAAAGAGCATATGTCTCAAAGTCATGAAACTTTCAGGCAAAAAATATTTAATTTAAAACTTTTCCATTTGCAGAATGCGAGTGCAAACAGTGAGTAAGAGCTTCGGAGGCAGGTGAACCAGGGGAGGAGGGGTAAAGAGACAGAATCAGGAAAAAGTCTGTGGTTGCATATCAGAGTTACTTGGCTTTCCATTGTTGTGTTGATGGAGAAGGAAGAGGCCGTGCTGCACAAATCAAAGCACATTTCTGTCCATACATTTGCTGGTTAAGCTTCGTACCACCTTGGCGTCTGGCTGCTCCCTCAGTAAATATCGTGACGACGAGAAAGTGGGCGACTGGGGAATTCCACGTTTCAGATTCTGCAATTTCACACGTTGCCCGTTTGACAATAAAATCTAATTTCCAAATCAAATTTGCGTCACGATGCCGAACTCCCCCCGGTGGTAAGAATAGATTAAATGGAGCCAAACCAGATGTGCAGGAATAAAGTACAAAACCAGGAGATTAAATTTCCTCTTGAAGTTGCACGGCAGCAAATAGCTTCTAAAGCTGTAATGCTTTAAACTTAACTTGCTTTAACTTTCTTCGAAATTGCATCATTAGCAAGAAGACGAAAGTTTGATTTATTTTCCTGCAGTGACAGCGCCCCCTACATTAGTATTTCTCAGGCGGCATGATTTTCTGCTTCTGTCTGATGATGCTAGTACTGATCATTTGTGTGGACAGGCACCAAAAACACTATAATATCACTTTTATTCCAAAAAGCCACACAGACAGCTGACGTAGCTGTTGCTTGTGCCGCATTCACGTCATATAACTATGATTTTCCGAACATCCAAGTCCTAATTACGACTGGGAATCGCTGATAGACTTCACTTGGTGCTTGGAAGAACCTGAAAATCAAACGAATTCACCATTCGAGGTGATGAAACCCACTTTTAATAGAAAAACTAAATAAATGAAAAAAGTGGACCTTATATCTGTAATACAAGTTGAACTTTCAGGCAAGAAAGTTTTGTTTAAGATTTTTAAGATTGTTCCAATGAAAATGTGTGTTGTGAAAGTCTATAAATGCTGGACCACAAACTGTTTAAACCCCAGGCGTGAGTTGTTGTTCCCCGATGATGAATGCAATGCACCAATCTGTGGTGTTAGAAGATGCTGCAGGACCTTTCTGTTTTAATGTTAATTTCCTGCCTGCAGGACATCGTCACAACTGGCATCATTGGCGCTCTGGGAGTTTGAAGGGAGGCCAGGTCTTTGGCATCCTCTGGAAAAGCAATTAGAAAAGAGTGCCTCAAAGCTTGCTGGGAAAAAGGTAGCCTTGAGTCAGGAACAGTGTGTAGAGCGGGGGCCCGTCATCTACATTTGTCCGAGGGCCAGAATATTTCAGAGCAGACAATGTCGGTGCCGGACTTTCAAATTATGAGAGAGCGAGTGAGAATTAGAGCCTACTGCTGTTTAATATTTTCCCTTTTGCAAAATTAATGTTAATTTTTGTTAGTCTGTATCAGTGTGAACAGACTCCTATAAATATGGGGTATCCATAATGATAACTAGACACTTAACATATGAAATGCAGTCCTGATTGGCAGGACGTGTTTTGGCACTATCAGTGTTCTGATTGGTGGAAAACGCGGAAACACGCAGAAGTGTCTCTCTCAAGGAGCCTGAAGAGGAACGTTGACGTGGAAAGCAGCAGCTTTTAATGAAGGACGGACTGATTGAGTGAAGCTGCGCCTGAACGCCTCACCTGCAGTGAAACCATCGCTGCTGCAGAAGAACACAATCTAAGGCGCCTCCATCACACAACAGCTTCCAGAGAGTCTGACCCTGAGCGGTCAGAGGCCCGGCAACAGAAACAGCTGGATATTCCTGAACGCACATCTGTTTTGGGGTTGCCAACTCATTTCTAATAAAATCATTTCCATCTCAACTATTTTCGGGGGTTGCTTCAAAGCGAAGAAAAAGCAATGCCAGATATCCGAAATACCAGAGTGCATTTTTTCCCTCCTCGCATTTCCTGAGTTCTTTCATATTCTGCGGGCCGGGTGGGAAGGTTTGGTCGGCCGGATGTTGATGAACCCTGCTAACCTCTGTAGTGTAGAATGTGCATGTCTACCATCCCTTATATATAGTGGGACAAAGTAGCTTCACAGCCAAGTGGTTTCCAGGAGCTTCAGGTGAGCAAACAGGAAACTGCAGACCTCCCTGTCCTGCAGTATCATGTCACAACATTTTCGGAGAAAGCACCTTACAGGTCCTGCATGATCAGGTGGCTACTGACGGGGTACATGTGTCATTCATTTTTATTTTCTTATCCGTCATAAAGAACTCCAGATGCCAAAACACTGGAGGTGAAAAGCACCAAAAACATGTAAATCTATATGATTTTAACTCCCACGCTGCACCTGTTCTTTCTGCCCGTGACTCAGCCAATCTGCTGGCTCCTGGATCATATCTTCTGCTTCAGATATCCATCCATGTCTGCACTGGACCTCCGCTCAACCTTTTTACGCTTCTAATTAAAAAATGTCATGACTGAAAAAAGCAGTGGGTACTTTGATGGGAGGTTTTGTCTGCGCGCCTTGAAATGATCACGTTAGATCCAAATCAATTCTAAAGACATTCTTACACAGCGTCATCACCGAACAAGAACTCCATGGAGAGCAAGCATAAGATTTACTAATCCCTCCTCAGGCAGGACCGGCTCGATGCTGCATGCATCAATAAAAAAACATCACATTCACTTTCAATGTTACATCTGGTGCTAATGGATGGATTATGAGGCGACGACTCCCTCGGGCGTCGCTCGCAGCCATTTTCTGTCTTTTTCTTTCTCTCTTTTTTGCAGATTAACCATCACACTGATGTTCTGCTGCCGCTGCTGGAAGACAGATCCCGAACTTGAGTGTTTTGTTCATCTCTCCGCAGATGTCATGCAGTGACAAACTGTCCAACACATTATAGGAAACCAGCAGCAGAACGCTGTGATGCAGGTTAAAGGACCAGGCCGTGTTTGTCTCGCAGTCCTTTCTTTCTGGTTCCTGCTGAAGACGTAAATCTTTCAGAAACAGCTCACAAGCGCACGGTTTCATTTTTAAACAAGGATAAATAATTTCCTTAAACAGCTGCGCACTGTAGTTTTTAGGAAACGTTGCTAAAAGCAGGAGGAACTAGTGCAGTTATTGGGGACTGTTTTCAGAACGTAGCACTTCCTTTTCCTCACCACAGAGTGCAATCAGAGCAGAAATGACTTTTTCCAACAAAACAAATTAGCACGCAAACACAAACAGATAGAAACAGTTAATCTTCTCACATACACGACATTTCTGGTCCTTCCAATGACATTGTCTGTAACAACCAAAGGGCAAAGTGTGTGTGTGTGTGTGTGTGTGTGTGTGTGTGTGGAGAGGAGGGCGTCATGTTTACACAATCTGACAAGCAAATCTATAGCGAAGGAGAAAATGCTCAGACACGGGAGTAAAAAGTCTGCAGCTTCAGAATCTGAAAAGATAAGTCTTGCGCAAACCACATCCCAGATATGACATATCTGGGTCTCCACCAGCGTGGAAAAATTGTCTCAGACTCGCACAAGTGAAGTCACAACAACTCGCTGTCACACTGCGGCCCCGTGCTGGCGTTAGTGAGTCAGTTGTGTTCAGGATTTTCAGGTTTAAATTAGTCAAGCTGCTTCTGCTGCGTCGGATGGCTTCACAAACACACATTATGACTATTTCTAGACACACGCGGTTGCTAGGCGCAAGATACAGCACGCTACTCTATATCCACTTTACAGAAGCTTTGAAAACTTTCACGCACACATATGCGCCTCTGGCATCCGGCTGTTGCTCGGGCAACAGGATGAGTGTGTGCATTTGGAGCAAATGTCCTCACAAGGAAAGGAAACCCAGAAAACGTGACGGCATATTTGGGTTATTTGGGTCTAGAGTCAAAGCTGGAAACAAGCGACGTGATTTTAAAAAGGCCAAATTTGAACCCTGCAGCATATTTACAGTATATCTTCAGTAGGCAACCAGTGAGGCTCAGACCCTGGACCAGTCTGCGAAAACCTGGGAGTATGTTCAGTGCTATCATTTCAACGATATCTGCGCATGGCAGCTACGGCCGCTGCTCTATCGAGAGTAACTTGAAAGGAGCGACTGAGTGCATCTTTGCCCGCTAAGCCTCTGGATAGACTCCCACTGCCAAACTCCACAGCCGAGAGAGAGCGAGCGTTGCTGTAACGGTGTGTAGGAAGCTCGCGGCAAACACACAGGAGATAATAACTAAGGTGTCAGACGTGGAGCGAGATCAAAGACAGGCAGCAGGAGTATTATGCAACGGGTCTGCTGTCGTATTACAGCCGGAGACATCCACAGAGGTTCTCCATGAAAGGCCTCCTTTAGCCTTGCATTGAACCCGACAACCCTAAACTCCTTCCACGGCAGTAATACAACACTGTGGAGAAACAAACGACTGAATCCCAAATACGTCTGCAACAGTATTATGGGATAATATCTCCAAAAGCCAGAAGCACCGCAGGAGCTACATGCAATTAAATGCTTCTCAGCTCATCTAATATTGTTTTGATCAGAGCCGGCACGCACCTGCAGCGATTTTTAATTAGTCCTTTTCCTGTTTAGCTCCCCGCTCCCACATGGGTGCAGAGAATGTGAGGACAATAAAGTTTCAGGTGGTTTTTTTCTTAACTCGGACTCGCATCACATCAGTGCCACTTCATCCGAATAAGATTTTTGTGTGCACCCTCTTTGAGCTTCCGTTCCTTGTCATTAATTTAATTTGTCACGTTTCTCCGCCAGTTTCAGTCCCAGCTGAGAGGACGGAAGGACGAACGGGAGAGAAGAGGAAAGCGGAGGACGGGAGGGAGGGTCGACACTTCCTGCGATGCCTGCAGCCGTTCAGGGCCTGAGAGGAGATGAGCTCAGTCCTCACAGGCTGCAGGCAAACATTAAACCGAAGGTCAAAGTGCACCAAAACACGTTTGTCCACCTGTAGGAGCAGCTCTAATGCTAAATCACCACTGGTCACATCACAGGCGTATGTTGTTATATTTAGCAGGCAATTAAAATATATATATTGCAAGTCACAGTAAAGAAGGCTACATCAATATTTTAGTGGCTCAGCTCCACGTTTCCCCACTTTTTAATTTGTCTGTCGTCACTGCCGGACTTAATCTTATTTATTATTTATTACAGCAAATGCTTTCCTGAAATAATTACGTGATGAAGAAGCGACTCCCCTCATGAGATAAACGCTTTGTTTGTTTTCTTTTGTTTCCTGCAGTGAAGAAATATTGATCACGTGCATCAGCACAAGATAAAAGGAGTCCAGGCAGGATGTGGTCAAGCTGCTGCTATCTGCCACAGACAGATTGGGTGGAGGAAGTAGCCGTACTGATTCCGTCTGTGGTCTGTGTGTGTGCGTGTGTGTGTGTATACGCTTTTCCATGAGGTATTTACTTGGGCGTCTTAAGTATCGTCCCTAAACACAACACTGGACCATCATACAATACATCAGATAATTGTAATATCCACAAAGATAACAGCTCGGCTCTGCTCACAGATCAGCATTCCAGCTACGTTACCTGCCTGCCAATCAAATTATGCTACAGATCATTATACACGGATACACTACTGTACAGGAAAATAAAAATTCAAATTTCAGCTTTTTAGTAATCGGCCATTTTGACCAAGTCCAAACAAACACCAAGGAGATATGTCTATTGATCTTTTTGTTCGACTTTAGTACAGCCACATTCGTAACATTGGAAGGCTGTGTGTAGACTTTACATGGAAGTCAAAGGTGTTTTTTAAAGATTTTGACTAAAGGTGGTATCAGTCAGGACGTTAAACCTTGAAAGCAAAATGGACTTTGGTTGTATTCTTGTCGCACGAATTATGTATTTTGCGTCAGCAGAGGCTAAAATGGCATTTCATAACGTAATAATAAAGTTGCGAGGGGCCCAGTTCTACTATGAATACGTTTAATTTTATTACTAAATAAAATCCAGGAATCAATACGGCCTTTCTGGTTTATATTTATTTAATTTGAGGCATTGGACAACTTTCAGGATGCATTCGGGGATCAATGCTGAAGGTGAGATGGTTCTTTCTCGTTAAGCCAACACACAAGGTCACGTATGAGTGCTCCCTTACATGGATCAATGCAAAGGCAACACGGAGGACCGCCGGGCTACACGGTCTGCTCTTGATCCATTATTAATAATGCTGAGTTGCTGCTTTTTGGTGCGTTGTGAGTGTGCACACAGCATGTATTACTGGCAGCAGCTACGAGGAAAATAGCCCTCTGCAAATGTCCGGGGGAAGGGTTTTCAGCGGTCACCATCTTGGCTTGTAATTTATGCAGTTGTTGATTAATGTCGTCATCGATATCATTGTCATCGTCCTCCTCATCTTGAACCAAATGTTTTATCAGAAGACAGTAACAGACACTAACATTCGCTGCTCGCAGACAAACTCCCTGTTTAATCTGTCCCTTACACTTTTTTGGTGTTTGTCATTGACTCTGTCCGTACTCTTGAATTTGAAATGGGCATTACACATTTTGGAAACACGTAACAACTGCTAGCGCTGGTTAGCCAGGAAGAATCTTTGATCCTTTAAGGAAAACTGTGAATTTGGATGTAAAAATACAAGAGAATACCTTTTTCTTACAGGATGTTTGGCATACGGTAAATGATAGTAGAAGAATTCACCAGGTAACAACACAAAAAAGGCATTTTTCATGTAATGGGACCATTAAGGGATCATTTAAGGGACCTCTTTGAGTGTCAGACATTAAAGCAGCGCAAGGCAATTTCACAAACTAGCATCTGCAAATGGAAGCAAGAGATAATGTAATGAGTTTAGTTGCCAGAATCCAACAACGTGACTTCAGTAAACTGCCCATGGCACGACATGTTAACCAGTAAACAAGCAAAGCACACTCTGGGAAGAATCAGGGCAAAAGGTTTAACGTCACTGGACCAGCTTTCCTCGTAACATTGTGCGGGCGACATTCAGCATTCAAAGACTTCTGTGTATTATTTGAAGATTCTTGAGACAGTCTCACACTTCGCTGTCCCCCCGTGGACTTTCTTTGCACAGAAATCACGTTACATTACGCCTGCAAGCTCATATCAAAACGCCCAGATTTGTTTTTGTGGCCTGAGGGACTGATGAGCTGGACGATTTTTGGATGGAGGGGAATGTTTTACAGCGTATGTGATTTTTCAGGTTTCCTTTGTGGCATCATCTGGGTGGAGGCCATTTCCCATCCGTGTCCATATCCATCATTAAAATGTAATTATAACAAATGTCAAAAACCTGCCGTGCTTTTTTAATTTCTGTTTTAAATGACCTACACATGATCTGTCAGGTGCTTTTAACGTACCTGATTAGATGATGCACTGTGTTCGAAAACGCCGTTGGGAATTTTTCCCGTTGAGTTATTTCTTCATTTTCCAGATGGCGGGGGAAATCCCGAGAGTTCGCCTTGAAATATGCAGAATGACAGCGGAGCTACAGTGTTCCCCTTGTTTAATTGAGTTTCTGTTTTTGGGCCCCCACCTCACAGGGACTTTGAGTCATCCATAAACTCGCTGAGGTTTAATTGCTTTTGGCTGTGGAGCACCTCGGGGAGAAAACTGGCAGCTGTACAGGATTCCTACGTTAGGAGGTACTCAGACTTTATTACACTCATCATGCAGAGAATAAGTAGATTTTCAGATAAAGTGCACCATGGATACACCAATCCCAATGTGCTGGAGTGCTACTAGTATCTCTTTATTCACGTGAGAGTGACAAACTGTGTTAATTTTTACCAGTTAAAGAGTGCACTCACACCCTGCCGCTCTTCTTCGTGCAGCAACAAATTAACAAGGCCATTATATCACATTTTCAGCCCACATAATTCAGCGTGATTACATAGCAGAAAAGCTTTGTGCTTCACGTTGGCGCATGAAGTCTGAACAAAATGTCATCTCCCTCACACGTTCACTTTCCTCTCTGATGAATCGCTGCTTGAATAAAGAATTTTTTTCTTCTTCTTTTCTGCACTGATGCCGTCACCAGAGGTATCTCCTCGAGCACACAAAGGAGTGCCGCAGTTTGCTGCTTTCACCTTGATCCGGATGAGCCCTTAAAACAAACTCCTTGGCGACGCAGGAGCAGAGATTCACTCTGGTTTTCGTCTCGGCTCAACGGTTCTCTGGCTGCGCACGTGTGAACGTTTCTAATAATAGTGTTGCTGTGGCTTCTTCCATGTGTGATCCATCCTCAATCTTTAGCTTTGCTCCGAGATGACTGATAGGTGAAGAGTCAGTAGGCTGCACAGAGCTGATAAGCCAAGTCTGCACGACCCCATGCACTCACCTCCAATCTACACACACACAGTTTGATGTTTGTGTTGGACCACCTTGACAGCTTCTTTTTTTTTTTTTTTTTTCACCAGGCTGAAGAGATATTATCTAGCTGGCTTAAAGTGGAGGAGTAAAGACAGATCTACTTCCATCTTCAGCCCCACTGATGGAACAGATCGATGCATTTATTGTTAATTAAGTGGGCTGGCTGAAAGCGCATTGTGCCTGCCGCTGGATGAGCAAAGCCACGGCATGTTCGCAGTTCACCTGCTAGAAGAAAAAGACAGTTTTGCTTCCTGCAAACAGGAAGTGTAAAAACTGAACGTATTACTTTTGTACTTTGTGAAGTTGCTGAAACGACGATGTGCATTTAAAAGCACTAACAGCTTTAAGAGTAAAGAAAAATGGAACTTGGGGGTCAGCACACAGCAAGCAGCTCTGTGAGGCTTTATCTCGGCACAGGAGCTCTGAGATAAAAGCAACGCTAATATGTTAGCAGGTAAAATGTTTACAATGTTCAACTCAATGCAAATGTATTTACCCCTGTGAGGGCATTTGTGCGCAGCAGCTCGCCACCCATATCGACAGATCTACACACAGTAGATAGGAAGACAAAGATGCACACAGTCTAAAAAGATGTGCAAGGTAACGAGGCCGTACGCATTAAAGAATATAAAACAGAATAAAAAAGCAAACGCCTCATGAGGAATTGGAAGGCAGACAGCAGAGGGGAGGAAGGACTCTGAGTGATGAGGTTCAATATGCTCTTTGATTTGCTCATGATTTGTTGGTGACACAAAGAACCTGGTGTTTCTGTCCAGAGTGCTTGAAAGAGCCGAGAATTTCCACCCAATCTCTCGCATGAAACGCTGCCACACAAAATTATTATTATATTTTTAATCTTTTCCTTTTTTTCCCTGATAAAATAGTTCCACCTCTTCAGGCATCTAAACGTATTCAAAGAAAAGCCCAAGGCCGTGCTCACACACACACACACAAATGTGTTACCATGGAAAATAAAAATAATACTGATGCAGACACCTGATTGGTCCACACGTGACCCTGGCAGGAGGTTGATCAGCTTTGCAAACAGTTATGCTAATGATGCTGCATCTCCATCAGCACATGAAGCATCCCAGAGGACCCCCCCCACACACACACACCTGCTGAGACACCAGACCCCCACAGTTTAGGGGCGTGTGCAGATGCTGCTACCTGCATTTGCATTTTTATCTCTAATCGACCATCAAAATAGTTTGACTGTGTACTTTTAAAGTCTCCGTTTTGAGAGAAACGTTAAAAAAGTAACTCCGCTTCCTCTTTGTGTCGACTCCTCGTCTTCTCTCCCCTCTCTCACACAACAACACTACGCGAGGCTCTGTGCAGAGTTAATGAATCTGAATGCATTACAGTCCATTAACAAACAGCCACAGCAGGGATGTAATTGTGAGTTAATAGGCCGAGACAGGAGAAGAACCAAATGGATGAGACAAGTTTGATTAAGAAGTCTTTGAAATGCATATAAATAGTATGTTTAGCTTTACGCCGAGATTTATCTATGAGTTATTTATACACGGCGACAGTCAGGATGTTTCTCTAATCTCATAAAAGTGTGATTTCCTTATTAGACATATTTATTTCTGCACACAACGCACACGCTCGGGTTGACAAGCGCCGGCACAGTCAGCCTGTTTGCATGGGGGGAGGGGGGGATGTCATTCTGTGACAATGAAAACCATTTTTACTAACACAAAGGCTTCTTAAGATTAATTCACAGCTCATCAGAAGAAAACAATGTCCGCGTGCAAAAATAAGATTTTTAAGCAAACTGAGTTACGGCTCAGCAGAACAAACGCACAGCAGGGTTCCAGTGGCTCAACAGGAGTGGCTGACAACTGATAAGCGTCTTTGGCTCATTGTAGAATAAGTGGCACAGTGGGGAGTGTGTGTGTGTGTGTGTGTGTGTGTGTGTGTGTGTGTGTGTGTGTGTGTGTGTGTGTGTGTGTGTGTGTGTGTGTGTGTGTGTGTGTGTGTG
>JAVQJF010028146.1:0-13225 GCA_036023855.1 Gadopsis marmoratus | reverse complement strand
ATCATGTGAGAGTTCTCCACACTGGCACGAGCTCTAACCCCCTTTCGTCGCACCATGTCGCATGAAAGGAAGAGGAACTTGGTGATTTTGGGCCATGAAACATCGATCACAAATAGCTTAGACATGGATGACTTTGTTAAAATGTTTGCCAAGGGAAACAGGAGACTGATGTTATAAATAGATAAATGAGGGGTTAAGAATTGTTTTGGGAAAAAAGAGAAAAATTTTATTTTATAACATGTTCTGAGTTTGCACTGTTGGATTATATGTATATAGTTACATTGAAGTTTGAATATAGAATTGATTCGTTTATTCAGTGTTTCCTTTGGCACCTTTCAGTTTGAATAACACTACCTTCACTAAGGAGTGAAAAAAGAGAAAAACGTGTTTTACATCTTGTTCTGATTTTGCACTGTTGAATTATATGTTTTTCAGTCAGGACAATTTACAATTTGTTTATAATCTACACAAACAATTTCTTGCAATATCCTACATGGTAATACATTGAAGTATAGCGTCAAGGGTCTGCTGCTCTGATTGCTTCCCCACACGAGGTCTTATACAAATGCTAAGTGAACAACCGTTCGTAGAGAGCAGGTATCTCAGAATCCCCCATCAGATACTGTGCAACAGACCATAGGTGGAACTGGGTACAGGTTTGAATCTAGGCTTGATTAATTGATTCAGTTGTTTTCTTTGGCACTTTTTAGTTTGAGTTTGAATAACAGAACCTTCACTATAGTTACATTGGACATTTTATGATGCACAACATAAGTTATTAGTTAATTCAGTTGTTTTCTTTGGCACTTTTCAGTAAGAGTTTGAATAAAACTACCTTCTATTTTTGTAAACATGGGGTTTGATAAGACCTCAAATTTTTCATATGTTTTATTGAATGGTAAACAAACCTGTTTTCCTGAATGAAATCATAGGGTAATTAGCAAACTTAGAAATGCCTGCTTCACTAGCTCCCAATCTGTTGTCTGAATCTGTTGTCTGGTCAGGAATTTGAACCGGCAACCTTCGGCCTAGTTGCCCACCCATTATTTCTCCCTGCCCACCCAAATATAGCAGGCTAGAACCGGCACTGGGGGGGGGGGGGGGGGTGTTGCGGAGAGTGTGGATGTCTTTAAAAGAAAACTTAAAACCCACCATTTTAGCCAGGATTTTATCTCATGTGTGTTTATGTCAACTTGCACTTTTACCGTTTCTTCTCATTTCTTATTTTAATATTAGTTTTAATATTTTGTACCTGATTTTATTCATTCTACTTTTTAACTTCTAGTTTTACATGTACATACTAGGTTTGAGTCATGGAAGTCATGCTTGGAAGTGCCCTGCTCCGGTGTGGATTACTTTAAACGGAGTTGCAGTGAGTTTACAGGTATACCGGCCAGCATTGCCACATTCAAGACATCTGAGAACCAGTTTCTTCCACGTGCGGAGGCACCGGTGTGCTCGGCTACAAGAACTGTCACAGAGAGAAGTTTTACAAGTTTCTGTTTCGGGAACAAAATCTGTTCATGTGACACCGGTGAAATATCTGAGGTGAGCGAAGCACAAAATACAAAAGCTGCCACGCAACGTTGTGATCAGATCTGCACACAGTGACACATGCTCTATAAATATTTGCAATATACCGTATGAGGCTTGTTAAAGTCTGAGAACCAGACCTCTTGAATGTTAAAGACCAAGTGTGATTTAATTCAGAGTACACCGCTACCTCTTATGCAAAAGCAACACATTCACACAAAGTTGTACCACTTAGCCTCCGTGCCTCCAGACACGAATCCTGCGATATAGCAGGTTAACACATGGGCAGACAAGCAGCATTTGCAAGCATTTGAATGCCCCTCACAGACAAACCATGCACATGTGCATCCACACACCTCCATATGGCGGAGGAGAACGAAACAAAGATAGGCCGATAAGGCCTATAGGGCAAAATACTGAACTTCAGCCCCATGGACAGCAGCTACTAACACGCTTAACACTGCTAAGCGTCACAGGGGGCTGCAACCTTTATAGAAATGGTAAATAATTGCATTTACCCAGAGCTCTTTACAGTTTTGCCTCTCATTCACCCATACACACACACACCGATGTCACCCAGCAGAGTTCAAGGTTACACCCTGGACAGGTTGCCAGTCCACAACCAGACAGGTTAAACTCTGATGTACAGACTCAGAAACCCCTGCTGTGTGCAACAAGGGCTAAAAAGTGCTCCACTGCACAATCAGCAAGCGCTTAAAGGCTCTGGTGTGACTTCAATGTTTCTTTCTTTTCTGCAACGCAGTACACTTATTTACACTTTTTTTTTTTTAGAGGTAATTGCCCATAATGTTGCTAGTTTTTTTTTGTTGCATATATATGAACACCGTAGTTTGAATGGTCAGACAACTGCGTAAAGGGGAAAAAAAGAAAATCTAAATCTGTTTAATCACATAAATGTCCAAGCATGCTGTAGATTAGGCAGTATCATCATTGTACCCAAGGCACTATGCGATACGAAACACCATTGTTGTTTTCTCCCTTATAAAGCATGCCGAATCTTCTCCCCATCTTGCAGTCGCTCAGCACGCCTGTCGCCAGCGAGTCTGTGAGAGTGGAGGTGAAAATTCACCTGGAGATAAACCGTCAAACTCTCTGGAGGGCAACCACTGCCAATCCCCGCAGCAGAGGAACAACGTATGCCTATATCCACTGATTTGTGCATCCCCTACCGAGTGGTACAAACAGTCCGCAGGCTTTTTCATCCCCCAACCTGTCGAACAGAAGGAGGCTGCAGAAGCACCAGGCAGCTTCCAGGCATGTGGAATTCTAAAGCATTGCTATAAACAAGCAAGTGTTTCCATCAACACAGCCTCGGCAACATAAAGGTTAAAAAAAAAAAAAAATAATAATAAGTCACCAGGCTGCTGTGTTTCACATGAGGAGGCACCGGTGTGCTCGGCTACAAGAGCTGTCACGGAGAGAAGTTTCTGTCTCTGGAACGAAATCTTTTCATGGCGTCAGGTGTCACCGGTGAAATATCTGAGGTGAGCAGAACGCAAAATACAAAAGCTGCCACGGAGCGGTTTGATCAGATCTGCACACAGTGACACATGCTATATAAATATTTGCAATATATGTGACGTGTTAAAGGCGGATGTATCTTTGGCTGGTAAGAGTTTAACAGTGTAGCTCCTCTACATTTTAGAGATACTTAACAATGTACCTGAGGTAACGTCATGTGTAGCATTTAGCGTGATCACTGGTTCTAAAGCATGGATGAAAATTAACGTGTATAATTCAATTCAAATTTCAATGAAACGCCAAATGTTTCGTATAGAGCAGGTCTAGACTGTAATCTTTATAATATTATGAGGCCCAACAATTCCCACCATGAGCAGCAGTAGGCGACAGCGGCAATAGGCAGAAGCCTCGAGCAGAACCAGAACCAGAACCAGGCCCTGGGTGGGCGATCATCTGCCTCTGCCTCTCCATCTAACCATACTATTTAGTACGTAAGTTCTGAAAAGCAATGACAGGAAATGGAACGGGAAAATTCCATCTTCACACCACAAAAGTGCAGAAGAACGGAAGCAGGAAGTAGGTCGACATTAAAACAGTGCCGAGGACAGTCGGGTTGTGGAGGCCAGTGCAAAGTAACTAGTAAGTGGACTTTGGAGTTTAGATTTTTCTCTTCTGTTTATACACAACTTGGCATAAATAACACAAACGCCTTACAACTGTTTTCTATTATACTGTTAAGAGTTACTCCCCCCCCTTTCATCCTGATTTAATCCAATGCCAAGAGCAGCTAAGTCGCTCAAACACACCACAGAGATGGATCAAGACCTCTCTGACTTCACATATTGCATTAGACTGTACAGCTGTTCATGTTGTGTGCGTGTCCCCCGCTGTAGTGTAGTAATATTCTTGTCCGACAGGCAAAATGTGAAACTAGAGAAATTATCATCCTGTATGACGCAATCAGTGAATTCGGCCTACGCTGTTCCCCGAGCATAAGTCACTGTTTTCAATCCCACTCGCTAATTTCCTCAGTTCTTCTCAATGGATTTCAACTGGAAATGTTAACTTGCAGCTGGTCGGAGAGCCGTTGCCACCAAGAGAAGTGTAAAAAGAGTGTTCGCCATGTGAGAGAAAAAGGCCTTTTCATCTTGTCCCACATCAACAGAGAACCGTGTGAAGTCAGCGGCTCTCTCCCGTGGATGTGGAAGTCTGCTGGCTCGGACTCCTGCGGTGATTTTTTTCCCATCTCTCATCTGCGAGAAGAGAGTGTGACCTCAAACTGCACACTAAAAATTGGTAGTTTGATGGCGGTGCGTTTTGTTTTTCGTCTCTCTCTCTCGCACACATTTTGAGATACCGACATTGTAACGGCTCTATCAATCATTAAGGTCGGCTTCTCTCC
The DNA here is from genome assembly GCA_036023855.1 of Gadopsis marmoratus. Lineage (NCBI taxonomy): Eukaryota > Metazoa > Chordata > Actinopteri > Centrarchiformes > Percichthyidae > Gadopsis > Gadopsis marmoratus. Next base: position 8,808 of record JAVQJF010028146.1, on the reverse strand, counting down.
ATGGTCCACAAAACGTGAAATGTCTGAAAAGGGGATCAACCAGTTAATAATTTAAACAGTCTGCAATCATTGTCAGTGTGGTACAGCAGGCCGGGTTTCTACGACGAGTGTACAGAGGAGCGCCGTTGAGGCATTTTCGCAAACAACCAAGATGGCTGCCACTGATGTGCAAACTAAAACCAAACATTTCACGTCTATGATTCTGATGTTTCTTATCATTATATTATATTTTTGGACGGTCCTGCCGGCCACGTAAATGCAAAGGTTTGGCAAAGGTTTGCAAAGAGAGACTGACTGGAAGACAATCCGCACGGTGAGTTGGTCCAATATCGCTCCTTCAATCACTCCCACACCCTTACCTTCAAACGTGCTACGTTAAAGAACATACTACTTCCTGTATTAGCACCGAACATAAACACTGGATGAAAATACAGTCTGCTGCGGGATTATGAACATAAACCCTAGGAAAGCCAAGTGGGCAAATGGTTGCTATCTCGGTTACCAACCCATGTTTCGGTGTGAACCAGAGATGCTAGGTTCACAAATCCAAGTTAAATTGTCTCCTTCAGTTGATGGTTTTTAGCCATTACGGGGATGCATACATGTTTTGGCCTTTCTGGTGCCAATGGACTGCCTCCTTTTACCTTCTGATGGTGAACAAGTGCCGAGCTCTTGCTGTTTGCACCTGTCTGTACCCATCGAGCTACACGGGACCACCGAATGACTCATGATATGATTCAGGAGAAGCGAGCAGCTGATGTGGAGGCCGTCTTTTTCTTTTTTCTCTCTCACTTGCACAGTCAACCCGTGAGCGCGTTCTCTAGAGTTTCCCTGTCCATGTTTGTTCTTCACAATATGGTCTGGTAGTGTTTCCCATGCCCTTGATATCATCTACCTCTCTCTGTGTCTCTTTCTCCATCTGCCTCTCGTAGCTCTCTCCTCCCGGAACCCTGTTTAGCATGATAAACTCAAATCGAATGCACAGACGGCTGGGGACCACTTTTCATCTCCGGGTCAGGTCAGGGTGATTAACTCCGTCCCACCTGGGTTGTCAAGTTGATTAAATCGAACGGCAGCCTCTGCTGGAGACAGTAGCTAAGTATTCCTCACACACACACACACACACACATACAGTATTAACAGGACTAACTTATGCTGACAGGTCCCAGCTCTTGACAACTTCCTGCACAGCCACTCAGTCATACTCTGGTTTCATTTTATTGGACAATCAAGAACCACCCCCCATTGTAATCTAAGTGGACAAGTGGGACTGGAGTCATAATCTAATTGGGCAGCCTCTTAGTAACAAACACAGGTGTAGCACAGAGCGCTGCTCATCAACGTCTGCTTCAGGATACAGAACAGTGGCTCCCTAATGGGATAAAACGGCATTCCTGAAATATTCTGCAGGAACATATGATACATAGTGGAAGTTTGCGTTTCTTTTTGCTACTTCAGAAAGTTGCAAGAAAAAAACATATAGCCATAGTTTTACTTTGTAAAATTGTACTTGTTGGGCCTCCAGCGCTCGTTACTTCCTCTTTTCACCCGGACTTTCGTCCGGAAGGGCGCAGGCAGCGTTTCTGCAGGAGCAACCCTCTGAATGCGTGTCGCTTCATGATTAGGCAATACAATGCTTTGTCTCTCGCTTGGTCTCGTGCGGACCGCGCAAATCCAGCTGCCTCGCAAGAGAGCGGGATTTGGGCAGCAGGACTCACGTGACATGAGAGTGACAGTTGGTGGTCGGTAATGCACCTCTAAGCTGGCTTGGCAAAAAACGCAGAGTAAGAGAGTGACAAGAAGAGTGAAATACAGAGCATGAAGTACAGTATGGTTATTTTAAACCATTTCTTAATTTAATTTACAGAACACTAGAATATTTTGGCCATATCACCCACACATACTTCAAAGTGCAATACAGTCCATGATCCTCCCTATTCTGACTTTACACATGTGAACTTGCTGCGACTCCCACAGAGTAAACATGTAGATATTTAGAGCTGTATTGAAAATCACATGGACACTGACGGACAGACCGAGTAATACAAGACTGCCCTGCCTCTCCGCATCATCGACCTGAAGGCTCTAAAGACCACATGCTGTCTTATCGAACCGCTTCGGTAACATCTGAAGGAACGAGGCCGGCAGGAAAGACACTTCACACGTCTGCTCATCGTTTAAACAAGCAGAGTCTGCGATTAAGGGCATTCTCTCGCTCAACAGATTTCGTTCTTCTTTGACTCTTTTTTCCCCTCCTATGTTCGATCCATCTTCCTGTCTTTCAGGACGTGGTATTGGCTTTGAGGTGGATGAAGCCTTTCAAAGTGCATGAAATGATATTGATTAAGCCGGACTGTTTATATTTGAGAGAAATTAAAGTTAGACTGGACACAGAGTAAATGTGTATAATTGAAGACCTCTACAGTGGCCAGTGCAGTAACACGAGTCTAAAGTGTCCAGGTTTTAAATAAGCCATGTGTTGATTTGAGATTCCTACTGACTGACTACCACTGTGAATAATGGATTAAAGATGTGCCGACTTAAAGGTGTGATGCTGCAGATGAGCCTGGTTCTCTGACTGCAGTTATGCTGAAGTGAATCAAATCGTCTGGCGGGCCATGACAAGGACACATGAATAATTTGAATAATTTTACTTTGCGCGAGTTTGACTTCTCTTTTTCTGCTTCTACTTTCTCCTCGTATGAGTACATCTGCACATACAAGGTCCAGTCAGTGAAAGTGTTTTCTGATTTTGGTCAAGGACTTTAAATTTTAATCTGATACAATTACGCCTTCTTTGCTATTTTCTATCACATATTAATGTAAGTCAAATGTTTCTTAAAAAAGACAGAGCACAGATATATCAGATGTTTGTTTGTGCCCTTTCCGTCTCTTTTCTTCTTTCTCTTTTTGTCCCAAATTACATTTCCCTTTTCCTCGCTTTTTTCCTTCTTCTTGCTGTGTGGTTTTCATTTGCTCATTTTCAAATATGCACAGTTGCACAGCCCTGCGTGTCCACATGCGCAACAGACCCACATTAACATGTGCGTGCATGCTGGAAAGGTCCTGCCACAGTTAATGAGGATCCCATAGATGCACACAAACACGCACAGAAAAAACTGAATTCCTAGTGAGTTCTGCTAGGCTTAATTAGGTTCGTGGAGACACACAGACGAGAGATTTGCCACAGTTAATGAAGCATGCTGGATAAGATACACGGGGCTCATTATTTTTAAAAGAAAAAGGGGGGGGAGGGGGGCTAAATCCAGGAATATATCAATATTTATTTTTCAAATGATAAAAAAGGGTCACAAAAATCAATAATACAGTTTTAGATGATGAATGGATTTTAAAAATACCATTTGCAGCACAAACGAGTTGGAGAGACGGTGGCTGATAATCTGTAGCTCTTACTTTCAGTGAATGAAGACTATCCGCACAGCCAGGGGTGTTTGATTTATTAACCTTCAACAATATTTGGGAAGCTAGTAAAATAACGCACTGATTTGACAAAAAAAAACATGATCTGCATGATGAACTGCATTCTATTTTATAGATTTTTCCTCATAAATTACTGTTAAACGTTCCCCAAACTGCTGTATTGACCCGCTGTTTCGACAATAAGCCTGAATGAAAGATAAGCTTGGACACATTCAATGGGCAAGTTACTTGAAATAAGGAATAAATTACTCATTAAATCTAATCATTTTTATTGTCTTCTGTTATTCAGTACTACTCGGTCAATGGTGCCTTTTAACTATACTCGAAAGCCTCCGAAACCCGCCTGCACACATCGCAGAGGTCTTTACCTCTGCATCCAACTCATAGTAAGACAGAAAACAAGCTGACCCCCAAAATGTCAAAGTAACAGAGTCTTTCTGGAATTAGTGACTGTAATGCACTGGATTTCAAATTGTAATCATAAAAAGAGTCATCTCATTACTGCAACATGCTGCTAAGTAACACCTTCTTTGTCATAACAGAATCTTGTCTCCTATTAGAATCTCTATCACACCGATGATCTGCTCAGGTTGATCCTTTGTGACTCGGTGAACTTTACTTTTCAGTCATTTAACTGATGCTGCCATTCGAGCAACACAGAATGAACCAACTGGACAGAACCTGTGGGCTGAAACAAACAAGGCTTTCCCACAGTGTTAACAGCCTCGTCCATAATAAGCCATGACGGGAGGAGAAGGTGTATGCATGGCTGACCTCAGACAGGGGACGTATCCGTTTATTAAGCTAATGTGGTGCGAGAGCATTCACCTCTGTGAGTCTGTAATGGACTGAAGTTAAAACAGTTTGTGTCCTCTGGGTCAGATTTGCTTTCATCTTCCCGTCACGACTCGATGTGCTCGTAGGCTGTTTGGATGGCGGAGGCTAATGGCAGAGGCTGCGAAAGCAGCTGTGATGGGGGTTTGGGGTTACTGAAGGTCGCTGCTTCACAAACGTCTTAGTCACTTTACCTGGTCCAGGTTAACTGACATTAGTCCGGCATGCATAAGAATGGGTTCTTGATTGGTTCCGTCTGTTTAGGAAAGGATTTGTGGCTGTTGATGAGGGCGACGTTACCTATGTTGTAAATCTCCAATAACATCAATCTTAAGAGACTAATCTGGGATTTGGGAGATGTAGTGCTGCATAAAACGTATTGCCAACGCTAACTGAGAATATGAAAATTCAGTGTATTTAACCATGTTTTAAAGCTGGGGTCTCCAGAAGCCTCCTAAATCAATTCAAGTCAGTTTTATTTACATAGCGCTATATCATAACAGAGTTATCTCATAGCACTTGTTAACATAGAGCAAGTCTAGACCAACTCTATATGTGCAGACCCAACATTTCCAACGTGAGCAGCACTAGGTGGCAAGGAAACACTGCCTTTTAACAGGCAGAAACCTCGAGCAGAACCTTGTGAGGTTAAATAAGGACAAAGCCAGTAGGTTGTGTTTGTCTAAAGTGAAACGATTTGACTTTTAGCCGCTTTAGAAATAACGCAGAATGCCTGGCTGGGTAAGGTCGTGCTCACTATCCCGCTTCAGAAAAGATGTAAAGCCGCTTTGGGAAGCAAATTAGAACCCCTGAAATATCAAACAAGGCTTTCATAGCGTCTTAGTGCTGAATAAGTGGAGTGTCCACGCAGAGAAATTGGATCTGCCGGAGTGCGTTTGAAGTTCTTAAGTCACGGCGTGGCCTCAGTGATCCGCCTCTCCCGATACAAAGACGCAGGCTTACTGTTGCCTCGGCTCCATTCACGAGCCACTTTTGTCAGAGCGTTTGCAAATGAACATGTTGTGACTCATATCTGCTTCCCCAAAAATACACCGAGCGTCTTTAAGGAAGGCGCGCGCATGAACCACTTTGCGAGCCTCTTTGACTGTATGACTGCTCTCTGCTATTTCCACTGACCTAATTGTTTCAAAGCTGCAGAATCATTGTAATTATACTAAACTGCAATCACTGTAATTACAGAATTATTGTGATTATTAGACTGAACATTTTCCCCACTTACAGAGTGATTGTGTGAGCACTTGATTCAAGAACTGACGAGAGACCTAATTGCCACAGCTTGTCTCTCTCCTCTTAATTTCACGTTCATCATACATACACTCCCATATAAAACCAGGATTAATATCTACTTCCCCTTAATCATCCCTCTTTCCTTACCTCTTCTCCAGATTTTAATGATCATCTCCCTACTTTCTCTCTCATCACTCACTTTTATATTCTTTATTTTTTGCAATTACTTCTTGTCATAACTATCTAACCATCCATCCGTCCGTCAGTCTGTCCTCCCCCTCGCTCGCTCCCTTCCTCATCCATCGCTCACCTTTCGTTTTCTCTAATGAGCAAAATGTCGTCTGTCTCTGCTCCAGATATGTCAGAACTCTCTCCTGACACCAGCAAACATGCATCACACAGCAGGCTGTGCGTCCCTTCTTGAGGCTTCTGAGGATAGTTTGATCATCTGATCAGAACCAACACAGGAGCTTCTCCGCTTGCTTCCTTTCCGTCTGTATATACAGGTTTAAAATAACCCTGGAGCACCCGGGACGGTGCGACTGTTTCCACCGGGATACAAACCAAAGACAACTGTGATCATGTCATTAGATGCAAAACTGCCTGTGACACGCTCATCTAGAGCTACAGCGAATTAGAACATTTGCTTCCTAAATCACAAAGACAAGCAATGGAAAGCTAAGGAGCGCAAAACTGCCCCACACTGACAATGAGTTGCATGACATCGTTTAATGGAGCAGTTTCTGAACGTGCCTCACAGCAAGTTCCTCTACTTGCCTCACAGCAAGGGCTTAATGGGCGTAAGATGTGATTTATAGTTCAGTGTCAGATTTTGCCCGTCGACAGCGGCACCACAGCACTCGATCGACATGTTGTGCATGATCAGGCCATATGCTCTGATTGCAGGTTAACTGTGTTTCCGTTCTGTCATTTGCTCTGTGACACAGGCGGCGGTGGGCTGCAACGTGCACTTAAAGACATGCAAAGGTTACAGCCAGGTGACTTGAGTCGCCAGTCGTAGCACTTTGTTCTTTCGCTTGCTGTGACAGAGAGCGACAATCACGCTGAGCAGACGTTATGCGTTGGAAATGCCGTTACTTGATGTGTGTGGAAGAGGAGCAGATAACTCGACAATCTCCGCTGGCATCTGAAAACTTGTAGGAGAAAACACACGCAGTTCTTGTTGTTGCCACATGGGATCTCTGTAGGGGCTGCAGGCCCGAGGAATGGTAAACGGACTTCACTTATGCAGCGCTTTTACAGATTGGTCTCAGTCACACGTTCACTTCATTCGCGACGTAGCTGCCACGCAAGGTGCTGGCCCCCATCGGGAGCAACTTAGGGTTCAGTGTCTTGCCCAAGGACACTTCCGCCAACCCTGGGATTAACGGACGACGCACTCTACCTCCTGAGCCCAAAGACAGCAATACAGTCAGGCATGGGACCGACATTTCTGCTAAATTGACCCATTTTATTTCTAGCATTATATCATTTGGAGCCTCAGAGTGGATGTAAGTAATGAAAAGAAAGCATCACCTTAGTTTGATTGATGTTACATACATACATTAGTGTTAGATGATGTATTGACATCCACGTTGAGCCAATATGTCAACTGTCATTTTTGTTTCTTACTAACAGTAATGATGCAGCGGAAGGTTTCCATATAAAACTGGGATAGCATAAAACGTATCGTATGTCAATTTCATTTTGGGAAAGGTCTTCTAAAACTATGTTCATGCATTATTATGGTGAATAAAAAAAAAATGTTGCCTGAGTTATAAAATTGTATGGTAAACATAATAAAAAGAGGGGGTTAAGGAAGCAAAAGGAGGAAACAAAATGCATTATCATTATTAGGCATGCTCTGTAGGCATTATAAGTAAAAAGCATGTCACATATGGCAGACTGTGTTTATTGTAGCACTCCAAAGTGGCAAATAGAACGAGGAAAAGCAGGTATTTTCCATGAAAACATCCTGGAATAGCTGTTGGGGAAGGGAGAGCTAAAAACAACTGCTTTTAGGTGTCAGCTGCTCAGTGAAGCCAGAGTCCAACACCTGAGAAACTGTAACAGAAGGCCTGCTCAGCCTCTTCAGTGTGAAGCTGCCATCAATCAGCAGAGGGCACTGATGGCACAGAGAGTGGAAGAAGAAAGGAGGGAAAGCATAGTAGAGGAGGGGAAGAGAACATAAAACAAGGAGAGGAAAGGTGAAGATACGAATGGAAAGAGAAAAGACGAATACAGAAGAGAGGGTGAAAGGTAGAGAGGAAGCAAAATGGGGAGGAAATCAAAGAAGTGGATGGAGGACTGTTTAGGAGAAGAATGGGAAGTGACGAGAGGATGCAAGATTTAGAATGGAGGGAGAGAAAAAAATACAGAAAGGGACGGAGAGGAGGAGAAATGGGGGAAGAGAGCTAGAAAGTGAGAGGAGGCGAAATGGACAGTAGAGACGTAAGGAGGAGGAGGAAAAGAGGAGCAAGGACAGACAAGACATAAAAAGACACATGCTGATCAGTGGCATTGTCCGGGAATGGTCTAATTCATTAGAATACATGAAATAAGATGCGTATCTAGCCCCACTGAAGCACATGCTTTCATCACCACCCCCTCCCCCCTTCTTATATCTGCAGGCTCTCGCAGCATTTCATTTAGTCCCCAATAAGCAGGACAATACTACTCACAGACAGAGTAATTGCTGCAATCAAGACAGAGCATCGTGGACAGATTTGGAATATGAGAGAAATCTGCGTTACAATCACATTCCTTATGCAGGCCGATTATTCAAATCAGCGTACGAACGACTGTTTGGAGCAGAGCTGAGAATAAGTGATGGGAGGAGTCTGAATGAGACTCTGAGCATCAGCACCGATTCTTGACTTAGAAACAAGGCAAAAAAAGTCCACAGCCATTCTAGCGCCTCTGTGTGGTGGCGGTTTGAGCTAAATAGGCATTAGCATGCCAACACGCTCACAACGACTTTTAGCATCAGCGTGTTCGCACGCACATTTTGCTAACTGGCGCTCAACACAAAGTGCAGCTGAGGCCGACAGGAATGTCTTTAGCGTTGCAGGTATTTGGCCACAAACCAAAGAATTGGACAAAAGAAGAATATCATATATTTGGTAAATGGACTCTTTCTTATATAGCGCTTTTCAACCGGAACGGGTCCCAAAGCGCTGTAACAGTAAGCTAAGTTTGAACAGTAGTCTAATTCACCCATTCACACACCGATGGGGACACAGTTGCCACACTGGCCACCACCAGGGGCAACTCAGGGTTCAGTGT
>JAVQJF010028142.1:0-65501 GCA_036023855.1 Gadopsis marmoratus | reverse complement strand
CCCCCCCCCCCCCCCCCCCCCCCCCCCCCCCCCCCCCCCCCCCCCCCCCCCCCCCCCCCCGCGCCGCGGCGGCGGAGGAGGAGGAGGAGGTGGAGGAGAGAGAGAGAGAGGGAATCGATACCTTCTCTTATTTCTCAGTGAGCTTTTAAAAAGCGAAGCTCCTTCCCGATCAGGGGTGGGGGTGGGGGGGTGGGGTGAGACGGTGAGGACTGGCAGGCGGCAGAGTAAAGGAGTCGGGAGTGCAGGGATGGGGTGTAAGGATGCCTGGGCTGCTGGTCTACGTGGGACCAGGCTCTGCAATGGCCCCTGGAGCCTCTGCGCTCGGTGCATCGGTTGTGATCAGCTGTGGTGAGGTGTCTCCTTCTGCGAGGTAAACATCTGCCGTCTTCCACGCTGCCGTTAATTAGTGGCAGGGTTGGAACGTTTCTGTTATGAAAAAACAAAACACATGTAAATCAGCTGATGGCAACATGGACGCTTGCCTGATGGACCGGTCCAGACTGATGTAGATGGAAGGATACGCTGGGTTGAGGATCTGCAGGTGGCTGCTGTTTGTAACTGCGAGGAGAATTTGAACGTGACTTAACATGCTGTTGCAGCGAAGCTTCTGGTCTTGTGTGCAACAAGCGGTCATGCTGGTTGTGATGTGCTGCACGTTCACGGAGTTTACCATCTCTGAGTAGCGTCTGCTGATGGGAGGGAGGCTGTGCAAAATCGGTTACTTTACAGCAGAAAGGACATCAAATTATCTTTTGCTCATTTTTACTGCATATATTTTGGGTGTTAAGTGCAGTTTAGCCACAGCTGCTGATGATCAGTGTAGCGTGTTGCAGTCCACATCGACAGCTAATTTCAATGAGGATTGAAGTACGCAATGGCGCCCAGTACAGTACTGGAAACCTGGAAAAATGATACTCAGTCTGTTTGTCATCCTCGGCCTGCCTGTGTAAAAATGTAGCGGACGTCACCTGCCGGCGTGTTTCTTCAGATGTGAGGAATGCTGTGGCGTGCTGTAAACCCGTGTGTGTCATTATTTAAAGCAGAGACAAATCCCATCAGGGGATCTTGTTAGAGCAGCACGACTCTCTTTACCACTGAAGAATCAAATCAGATGCATCACACTGAACAAAGACACGGTGCATGTCAGATTACAGTGTGACACTGACATATGGTCTCTCTCTCTCTATATATATATATATATACATGTGTACTTGTGATCATGATATTTCATTGGATATGCATCCTGCCGATATGTTCTGAAGGATTTAAAGGGGCGTGGATTTTTATGAATTAATCATGACCATCGCAAGGAAAACAAGACCTTCCTGTACACAAAGCTCATGTTTTCATGTGCCGCCACTGTGAGATGCTCACGCACGCGGGGGCAGAAAACACCATCAACAAGAGGAGTTGATTTAACGGGTGAAAAATGTTTAATACAGCCCTACCCCAAATAATAAACCAGACTGCAGAATTAGCTATTGGTGATTTTGTCAGAGCCCTGGACTCTGACAAGGTGGTGGATCATTTCGCACAGAAATGGCTGAAGAAGAAGGAAGGTGATGATGATATCATATTATCTTAAAAGGTGATAATAAGTCAGTGTTTCTTGTTTCCGCTTCCCCCCAAGTGGCCAAAAAATTGTCTAAGAGAGCGTGTTGACCTGCCTCGTCCGGTACAACAATGTGGTTATAATAGAATATGTTATAATATGATAAGTCACAGGTCTTATTTGCAGATGTTTAGCTGCAGGTGAAGCCTGCAAGGGGCAGAGAGGTCCATAAGAAGCCGGCCCCAGAGATAAGCGGTCTCAGCTCATCGCTGGCAGTCTGTCCCTGTGGCGAGGCACAGGGGTTTTACTTTAGTGTGAATGGGTGGATGCCGGTGCGTTTTTCAGGCGGTCAGTTGTGCAGAAAGTCAGCTCCGGGGAACAAGCTGCTGCTGGCAGGCGGTGCTGTGTTTAATGGACCGGAGCTGTTTTTCCTCTGAGTCAGTTTCCTCGTTGGCAAATTTGGTGCAATTTAGCTGTAGGCCTCCTCAGTCTGCCATCACACAGGACTTTGATCGAGGGCAGCTGGCAGCCAGTCGCCCTCTTAGTGGTGCAGATGAGACATTTACTTTCTCTGCGGAGGCGGAGCGGACGCTCACTGTGATTTTTGTCTGTGAGCTTAATTAGGAGGCTTCCGAATTTAACCAGGGAACTATAGGATTGTTCTGGAATTTCCCAGCGGCTGCACGAAGACAACCTTCTGTCGGATTTTGTTGGCGATTGTGAAAATGTTGTCGCACCGTCTCGCCAATTTGAGCCACCCAGCAGTGCTCGCAGTTCTTGGTCTCTATAGATTTCTAGTGATTCCTATTTCTATCTATGTTTCTATAGATCATAACGGACACTTGGGCACGGCCGTGCTCCCGTGCGCTTCATAGATTCCAACTTGTTTATGTCCCCTTACTTGAGGAGTCGAGTTGCATGACGTCCAGCTCCTCGAACGAAGTGGTTGTGTGGAGTTCGTGCGTTTACCTTCCAACCAAATGATCACATAAACAATAATGACCAGACAAACCACTCGCTAGTTCAACTACTCATATAATAATGTGCTTATAAAAAACGTATGGTGTAAATGACAACAGGACTTTTGTTCAGCGTTTAAAACCCATTCATCCTTTACATCCTTCATGCTGTTCCCACTTCTCAACACCTTGCAAGGACTGTCCGAAGGCTCGCAGTATGAACATTGAGACATCCTCGCTGTAAACCGGTCGTCCTCTGTAGTCTATTCTTCGGTGTATGTTGATGCTTTTCAGCGGATGCATGCTGACTCACAGCTCACTTAGCTGATTAGGCAAATAAAAGCCCAAAGGCTCGGGTCTTCACGCGCGGCTATCTGTCAATGTGTCACTTTTCATCTGTCTTTGTCTCACATATTGCTTCATGTGGATTACTGTGTCTCTCTATTTAGCAGTTCTTCTGTCGGTCAAGGACTTATTCTTCGGTGAGAAACGCCTCTTCATTTCCCTGCTGTACTTGTATAAGAGCACGAACCCCTCAGCACAGTAAATAAGGTCATATGTTACAGCCTCTGGAGAGCAGCTTGGCTTCGGATGTTGATTCCTGAGGTGTGGACTCGAGTCACGTGACGTGGACTCAATTCAGTTCAGTTTTATTTATATAGCGCTATATCATAACAGAGTTATCTCATAGCACTTGTTAATATAGAGCAAGTCTAAACCAACTCTATATGTATAACATATAGTCAGACTCGAGTCACAAATTTGATGACGTTATTCTCGTCTTGACAGAATCAAAGAAGACTTGCAGCTCAACTTCACTTGGACGTTTGAGTTTCCACCCGAGCCACAAAGATTAAAATGTCTGTTGTTTAAATACGACAAGACGGGACAGAAATATACAGTCTTCACTCCGTGGTACTGGTTTATTGTGCCGTATTCTAGCACTGCTTTTTCATGAATAGATTCAGTTGCATTTGTTTTACAAATAAATACAAATTTTAATAATTGTAATATATTATTACTCTGTTGTTAATATCACATTACATTTGGTGAAGCGCACATAATGACTTAATGATGAGTTGAAACCCAAAGTTTAGGATTTGGAACTTGACAGTCTTGACTCAGCACTTGCCTGTTTTGGGACTTGCCTGTCGTAACTTGGGACTTGACTTGGGACTTGCCCGCCTCGACTCGGAATTCTCTAAATGCTAAGGAAAGGTGCTTCAATGCTTCATTTCTTGTCTCCTTTAGCATTTAGGGTACACTGGACCATCCTTTATGAAAGGAAAGGAGATAACGCCGTCCCACAATTCAGGGAAATCCATCAAACAGCTGTTGAGACGTTTCACTTGAAACCACAACTATCAGCCTCATGGTGGAGCTAGAGGATTAAGTCAGGGGATCACCAACGTCAGGGGGATTCATCAAGTGGGGACCATGAATGCCTGTAAAAGATTTCATGGCAATCTTTAGTTGGTGAGACATTTCAGTCCAGGCCGAAGTCGTGGACATACAGACCACGCAGCTGAAATTTAAAATTTAAATTAAATGTTGAAAAGCTGACAAAGCCATGTGTTGTTGGCTGTCATACTGTACTTCCTGACCTCTACGGTTCATCTGCTGCAGAAGCTTGACCAAACATGCATATCCTAATCATGCACAGATGGACAGACTGTGGGACACAACCGGTACACACACACACAAACACCACTTTCTGTTTGACATTTCAGCTCCTCCTCTCTTCGGTTAAAACAGCGTCTGATGTTCGGTGCTTTGTAACCTCTCTGGAATTAAGTGGCCTTTGTCATGTGCCTCTTATAAACTAATGTGACTGGTCGCTCAGCAGGTGGACCGTTGGCACAGCGGCCACTTAAACATCACTACTGCGTCACTGGAAGAAAGGGAACGGGCGAGCCACTACTCTTAATACTGTTTTCATTGCACACATATGAGAGGATCAGTGGTGGAAGAAGTATTCAGATCCTTTACAAAATAGTAAAACCGCACTATAAAATTTGCAAATTGTGCAAATGGCTTCTTTAGTGGTGTTTCATTATATTCTGTATATTCTATACTGTATAATTGAGTCCAGTCAAAAAAATATTTATTTATATATATATTTTTTGGTTTGAAATTTGAATCAACTCTTGTTCAATGATTTTCCAGAAATAAGCAGATTTCTGCTGTAGGAGTGAAAAAACATCTTGATTTTGGAAAATGCTTTTAAATAATTTTTAAAAAAGAAAATGGTACTTAAAGTGAATATAATCTATATTTTATTCATGAGTTATTTATAAATATGTACAAAATGACAATGTGATAAGTGTAAGTTCAACATGTCAACTTAATCATGTGATGATATGCCAGTGTTGTGTTGCCCCCAAGTGGACAAAAAAAATCTGTAAAAGTTATTTGGTAAACAGATTTTGTGCACTGAAGAAAACATCATATTTTTCAAACTGACCACATGCTTTTGAATATGTAAAATGACTTCAAATGTAGCGCAGCTAAAAGTGCAATGTTTCCCTCTAAAATTCTCATGTGAACTACAAGTAACTTAAATAGAGTACTTGAATAAACGTGCTCTGCAGAGGAGTAACATGAGAGCTTTGTTGGTCTTAAGGGCCGCATTGACCACGACTTGGCTGAATCTTCAGTGCGTAGTTGGGATTTAGGTTGCTGGGGGATTTCAGGGATGTTGCTAGGTCAGTGGATTACCTTGTAATAGATCTGCAGGAGGGCTGGAGGACACACACAGGACGGTGTACTTGTGGGACTTTAATCCTGGAGACAAACATGCTAACTCCTCCTCTGCTTTGTAAGTCATGCTGGAAGCTAAAAACGTTATGTTACATATTCTGACCCCACTGAAAGTCTTTTCTTTTCTTCTCTCTCAGGTGTGAATAAAGATGACTCCCATCCTCGCCGTTTGAACATGCTGCTCGGGTAGCGAAGCCGACCGAGAGGAGCGTCCACCGGCTTACACTCCTTCCCCTCCTTCCCCTCTGGACACACACACACAGAGTTGGACCACTTCAAGCACAACCATGCTGATCAAGGAGTATCGCATCCCCATGCCGATGAGCGTGGAGGAGTACCGCATCGCTCAGCTCTACATGATCCAGGTGAGACAACAAAATCGCACAGAGTATAGAGACTTTACAATTAAGCACAGCAAGCCATTGAGCAGTATGGATAATGAATGACGTCATTGTATTGCGTGAAGGTGCCTCCTTGTCACTTCGGTCCGCTGGCAAGCAACAGAAACATGCCTTAAAAACTACGTTTTTAACTTTTTAAGGAGGCAAAAGTGGACACAGACGTGAGGCATCAGCAGGAAGAGTGGAAACACTGTGGGATCCTGTGTCTACAACTGCAGCAAAATATCCAAATGTCAGATTTAGGCTAACTATACTGCTGTAAGTTAAGCTAAAGCATTTTGAAAGTATGCAACTTAGTGTGTGTAGTGGAATGATGCAACATCAGAAATCTATGCGGTATTATGTTTGCAAGTGCCTTAGCTAACTACATCAGCTCTGTGGTCAGCTCGTTATCTTGCTCTGTGGTAGACATAGGGTGCTAAATATGGAGTCATAGGAGTGCCATAAGAAAAGAATAAATCTGGGAAAGAATAAGACAATAAATGTGGAAATATAATGAGTCATGAATAAAAGAATAAATAAATGTGGATACCCAGTACTGTGCAAATGTTTTAGGCAACTAAACTATTAACACTTCCATTTTTGAAAGCATTCTTAGTTTACAGCATATGTTTACACCTGCCTAAAACGTTTGCACAGCACTGTATATAAAGACAAATGTGTCCTTTTGCTAATCCTTGGAAGACCGAGCTCTTTAGCATGGACAACAGGAAGTAGGCATGGTCCATGCCAAAAAGCAGGATTCACGTGTGCATGAATTGATTTTCTCCAGTTTAAGCCATTTGGTTGAAAGCTAAACGCAAAAGGAAAAATAATTATTTGTCTTTATATATCCACATTTATTTATTCTTTTTTTATGTTTTTTTATAGTTCCACATTTATTGTCTTATTCTTTCCCAGATTTATTCTTTTTTTATGGCACTCCTATGACTTCATAGATAAAATATTCCTTTGACATGCTGAAACCTAATGTTTTCAGCAAGCTACAGGCGTTTTCTTTGCGTTTCAGCCCTGGTCTTCCCCTCCAGTGGGCGTGGTTTTCAGAGTATGACGGGGGTAAGAGATATAAAAAAACATGTTTAACATTATCTCAAATTAAAGGATCTGATGAGGAAAGTGGGTGTCAGTGGCGGTTGTTAATGAGGCGCAGGGATAGCGGGTGAGTTCAGGTCTGTGTGTGAAGGTCAGGAGTTTAAAGTGTCATCGTGTCGTCCTGCACCAGAACAAGCGTGCTGGAGACCGTGGGCAGAGGGTCACTGTGTTGTTCTGCAGGCCAGATGGTGTCTCCATATGCCTGTGGGTTGTGTTTCATTTCATAATTATGTGCAAATACACACACACACACACACACACACACATTAAAAATGTTGTAAAAAAACAAAGTTCTCCTGGCAGAAACAGAAACAAGCTTATTACCAAGTAAATTTACATAGACAAGGAATTTGCTTTGGTATATTGGAGCGAAACAATAAACATGAATAATAAATATAAACATAAAGAACTATAAAGAAAGACGCACACACTGCTGGACCCCGCCTCCTGTTCAGCATCACGGTTGATTGCCGGTTGCCATGGTAATCGGTGACATCAGCCGCAGCATGGCAGTCGCTGGGAGAGAGGGCGAGAGAGACAGACGCAGAGAGAGAGAGAGGATGAAGGGGAGGGTGGTGATGGTGCAGTCGGCGTTACCATGACAACATTACATCTGGCTCTAAAACACCGGATACAGTTTTTAAGTTCTATGCGTCACTGATGTGCAGGGGGGTCAGGACACCATGACCACCACACAGCCTCCAACATGACCATCAGGTTAGATCAGGTCACTTCCCACAAAAAGGTTTTGCTAATGTGGAATTTATTGGATTTCATTGCACATATTAAACTGTATCATATGAAGTCACAGCGACAGCCATGCTAGCATGTTCTATGTAGTACTTGGGCACAGTGGTGCTTTGAGCTAAATGCTAACTACGGCACGCTGACATGACAACGCTAACATGCTGATGTTTAGCAGGTATAATGTTTACCAGCATAGTTTGGCGTGTTAGCATGCTAACATTTGCTAATTAGCACTAAAAAGAAAGTACAGCAGAGGCTGGTGGGGATGTCATTAGATTTGACCTGCTGGTGGCGGTAGAGGGAAAGTCAGGGGATGATGAAAGTCATTACAATTCATCATGAAAGGAACATGAATTTGTTTACCAAATGTCATCCAGTAGTTGTTGAGATATTTCGGTCTGGATCGAGGCGTTCTTATTCTTAATGTGACCTGATGATGGAGTATTAAGCGAAGTATTTCCTGGACTTGCACATAATTTTGTCCACTTGTTGTCGCCGTATGTGAGTTCTCATAGCATTTCTGTTTAATTTAACGTATGTGACACGACGGTTTGAAACAGAAAACAAGCGAGCTTGCAAAATGGCAGCACTGGTCTGCTCCACTAGGACTGAACAACAGGCTTGGGGGGGTTTTTGCTAACCTTGCTGTGTCACATAAATTATTCAGAGCGAGCTCAGCCCGGCAGAAACGAGACCCTCAACAAAGCCAGATCCCATTATTATTCCAGACGTGGCCCACAGAGCTTCGGCCCTCAAAGTCCCAAACTGAACTTCTCCTCCTCGTCTGTCTTTCTCCCGTCAGACGTTTCTACAAACTACTATAGTTCTTTCCAGGAAACTCCAGAGGAAACCTGGGAAATGATTCGGAAAACACAGACCCGTAAAACAAGAGTTCCTAACGTTATATTCAGTCTTTCCTCACCTGCACATCTAACATGAAGCTGCGCTTCCTCTTCTTATCTGAGGAGAAAACACAGACGTGTTGGATGTTGGTGGCTTGTTCTCGTTTGTCTTCTTAGTCTCCTAACATTGATTCAACCTTCTGCAGAATGGAAGATACACCATGAAGCGCTGCGGAGGACGTGCAGACATGCTGTAGAAGTCGTGTGTTGGCTACTTTCATGCCTCAACTAATGTGTGTGTGTCTTTCTGACTTAGCATAATTTCGGGGACACATTTCAGGCTAAACGAGCAGTTAAATGGGGACGGCTTGTCCAATAGGGGACAAAAGCTGTGTCCCCGATTGAGGCGAAAAAGCTGATTTTTGGGTCAGTGGTTAAGGTTAATGTGTGTGTGAGTATTGTCGCACAACAGCTGTTTTCGGGTAAAGCAGCAGAGCGAATCGAAGTGTTTCATTATCATGAGGTTTGATGTATTAAGGCTGCTGACTGATCAGCTCCTTCTTTAGCTGTAGACCTCCGCTCTCTGTGGTCTTTGACTGTTTGGACTGTAAGAGAATATCTTCAGCTTTCTACACAACAAAGACCCGTAGAGAGCGTCAGGCTCGTAGACTCGCCTGCGTTGTTGTCACAAAGATCCACAAACCTCCTCGCCTCCGTAAATGCCGCGTAGTTGACAGCTCTGTGCTCTAAGATGCGTTATCAACGCGCATCCTCTGCGCTCGCTCTCTCGGCTGTGCCGCAGCAGAGACTCGAGGAGGGTAATTTAAGGCCCTCGCCGAAATTACATTACCTGCTAGATTACAGCAATTTTCCAGCTGTTTGCCTCTTCTGACCTTCATTACTGACATCACCTCCCTGAAGCCTTCAGGAGGGAGAGCTCCGTGTTCATTCTGGGCTCTCGTTCTTGACCTCCGAGCGCCTCACTCTTGCTCCTAATAACGATCACCGTGATTTGCATTCGCACAGCGCTGTTCCTCGAGCACGTTACAGTGGCAGGAATAAAATGGCCCTTTCAGTCATCAGTCAGAAACCAGGATACAGTGTCTACAGTACGATCATCTCGCGGCGACTCAGCAATGAGATTAAAACGTAGCGGCCTATTCAAACAAAGACCTAAGATTTAATTAATTGATTGACATGACGTAAGGTAGTTTATATTTTGAGAAACATTTTGCTTCAAAAGTGTTTATCATGGATGTGATGTTGGGCCAACTGGGGACTGAAACGTACAGCAGATGCACATTTGGACTGATTATTGGCACCTGAAAGTACGTTTCTTATTGAACCTACACCGAGTTTCATTCATTAGAGGCCTCACTGTTATGATCATAACAGTATTTAAATTTACACTGATATAAAAAGCATTTTATCAGCCGGAACCGGGGAACATTTGACATTTTTTTAAATGAATCGCTTATCAAATTGTGTTTAGATACACTAATTGATTCATTGATTAATCCTTGCAGCTCTGGTGAATACCCTCTCCTAAAACGTAATGGTATCCTGGAGGGGTTTAACATATTTCTACTCTCGCTGTGTATTTGTGTGTTTTACAGCTGAGTGCAACAAACCAGACGGCTGCAGTGTAAATGGAACTGTAGTGTGTAGTCCCTCCGTGAATCAACAGGCTTAACGCACAGCTCGGCCTTACAGGATCTGTGGGGTTGAACCATCTGCTGCCTTTTATTTATTAGGGGAGGTTACGTGCTGGGCAGAAAGGACAAGTCGCTGGTTTCACCTCCTCTTTTAAGAGCTTCTGTAACGTCTGCCTCACCTGAACTCACCGGCAGAAATTAAACACTTAGCGCAGAAGGAGAGGAGGGAACACGGTAGGTGAGCTGTGGAGGAATGAGGAGGATTTGAAGGAGAGGAAAACGAATGTAGAGCATAAACAAGAGGTGGGAGGTGACTGAAAGAAATAAAAGAGAAGCAGTTTTTTTTAACATCGTGTTTGCAACTTTATTTATCATAAACCTTCAGATCTCTATCAAGGAAACCAAATGGGATTTTAAGTTGGGCGTTTTGTTACACTTCCGTTATTATGAAAACCACAATAACCAGTAACATGTAGATGTATAAATGCACCTTTTGGGAGGAGGGGCTGGATAACCTCTGTTTTCATTGTGTGCCCCCTTTACCGCTGTCACCAAACCCGTGAAGTAATATAACAGAATGCAACATAACACAATACTATCACAGTACATCACC
This sequence comes from Gadopsis marmoratus, assembly GCA_036023855.1. NCBI lineage: Eukaryota > Metazoa > Chordata > Actinopteri > Centrarchiformes > Percichthyidae > Gadopsis > Gadopsis marmoratus. The sequence continues at coordinate 54,880 of JAVQJF010028142.1, read as the reverse complement.
TCCGTCTGCGCTGTCATGTTTCTGCCGCCTTGCAGAAAAAGAGCCGAGAGGAGAGCTGCGGCGAGGGCAGCGGGGTGGAGATCCTGGAGAACAAGCCTTACGAGGACGGCCCCGGAGGCTCGGGTCAGTACACGCACAAGGTCTACCACATCGGCAAACACATCCCGTCCTGGTTCTGTGCCATTCTGCCTCAAGCTGCCCTTCGAGTGGAGGAGGAGTCCTGGAACGCCTACCCCTACACCCGAACACGGTGAGGCAGCCGCACGGAAAAATGACTCGTACCGCAGATCTTAGAAAAGGAATTAATCTGGGAAAGAATAAGACAATAAATGTGGAAATGTAGAGAAATAGATACTAGAATAAATATATGTGGATATATATACTGACAAATAAATATTTATCAACATGAAGGACCACCTAAAGCCAATTGATTGACAGCTTGACCATTCAAGGAAAAGAAAAAGCAAAAGGAAAAATTATTATGACTTTATATACATATATATACATATTTATTTATTTGTCTTTATATTTCCACATGTGTCTTAATCTGTCCCAGATTTATTATTTTTTACGGCACTCCTATGACTCCATAGACATGAAGATATTGCACAATTGCTGAAATAGACACTGAATCCATCCCAGCGCCCACGCTAAAACATTTTCTCCACGTTACATTGAGTGATTTCAGGCAGCTGGCATTATCTAAAGTACAAAGACTGACCTTTCTGTAATGGTTTTTATTATGTATCTTCTAGATTCATACATTTGACAAATTAAATAACATTGCTGATATTGCTGATGGAGCCGTTTTATTTTTTATTTGGAACAATTTCAGCTGAATAATCACACACACCAGGTTGCCAGCCTTTTATATCCTGACCAAACTGACCAAGGCTAGCTGCTTTTTCAGACCAGAAACATTTTAATGTACTTGGCAGCAAGTTGGTACAGTTGCTGTCGGATCTCATAATGTAGATTTGCAGGACATCAAAGCTTTGTAGCCCCTTCATTAGGTTTTACCAACAACAATACACATTGATTTGTGACATTGTTTTGTTGTTGCTAAAATGGTTTTCCCTTCAGTCGAACAGCATCTTGATGCTCGGCTCTCTGTCAGTGCAAAGGTTTTCGGCTGTGCAGTAGGGCTGCAACTAGCAATCAGTTTTCTTGATTAATCCGTTCGGTCTACAAAAAGGTCAGAACATTTACTTGTTTTGTCCCAGTGAAAGTTCAAACCCCCCAAATATTCAGTTTTCTGTCACGCGAGACAAAGAAAGGCAGCAAATCATCACATTTTGAATAGTTGGCCATTACTTTTCTGTCGATCATCTAATCCATTAACCATTTCAGCTCTACTGTCCAAGGTAAATCATTTATCATACAACTTCCCAGTGAAATATTCTTTTATAATGTAATGTTACTGAGCTTTATAACTGATATAAGTTTTAATTTTCTAGACAATTTCAGACGTTGGCAGTTTGGTAAACAAGGTAGTTTTTTTTTAAATATTATTAATTATTAACAGGGGACACATGAATGATGTAATCACCAAAATCCTCCAACAGACCAAAGTATTTAAAGGTTTGGCATTAAAATGCAAGTGATGGTGGAAGTTGCAGCCCTTCTTCTAAACAACTGTCTTTTGTCTCTCAGGTACACCTGTCCCTTTGTAGAGAAATTCTCTATAGACATCGAAACGTATTATAAACCAGATACTGGAAATCAAGGCGATGTCTTCAATATGTCCTCTGCTGAGAAGAGACAGAGGACTGTAGGTGAGTCTGTCACCATGCAACAAGAACACACCCTCTACTACAGCTACAGAAGCTAAGCGTGCTCTCGTATCGACCGGCTGCTCGTCACCTCCTCGTGAGCAGGGTCAGGAATCGAATTCACTCCCTTTTTATTTGCAGGTTAAAGCAGACATTGAGGTGCAGAGGGATACAGACTGTGGAGTGTAAGAGCTTGTGTTGAGCCTCTGAATACTAAAATTCACTGGGGTGCAGCAGCACAAATGTGCAGTCTGCTATCACACAACTACACACACACACACACACACACACACACCTCCTGAGGCAGGTGTTCAGTCAGGATGTCGTGACATCTGTCTGTGCTGCTCAGAGCTGCTTCAGTTTTACATTTGCGTGACTCGTTACACTTTTGTGCCCCTTGCAGACCCCATAGACATCGTAAAGGACTACATCCCTCCTCATGAGTACCTGGTGGAAGAAGACCCTAAGCTGTATCAGTCAGTCAAGACCAAACGGGGTCCGCTGACAGACGACTGGATCGAGGAGATCAACCAGAATCACGGTCAAAGCCCCGTCATGTGTGCCTACAAGCTCTGCAAAGTGGAGTTCAGATACTGGGGCATGCAGTCCAAGATCGAACGCTTCATACACGACGTGGGTAGGTAGATGTGTGTGTGACACGAGTCACCTTTAAGGCCGTTTCTTCTTCTCTTCCTCTTTTTCTGCGAGTCAAGTCTTCCTGTTAACCGTGAAAAATCAGACATATTCAGAATCAGAATCAGTTGCCAAGGAGGTTTTCAACATACAAGGAGTTTGGTATTTTGGTGCATAGTGAGAGAAGAGAAAAAGAAACAATACTGCAAGTCAAGAATCCTCAAATCCCGAAAAAAATCAGGGTCAATGCTGCAAAGTCAAGAATAACCTTGAGACGTTCTTCTGGATCTTTGTAGCTGCATGAGTCTGAACTAGCAGAGTCTGTAAGAAAACAATTCACCTGATCTCTGTAATGATTAACCACCGATGAATGAAGGTCTGGAGCAGAGAGAGGCGAGAGGGGAAGATACTGAAAAAGAAAATGAATTTACGAGGTGAGTGTGAGGGATGGTGAGAGGACAGGTAAAGCTAATACATAAATAAATAAATGAAGACACCTGGCTGAGAGTGACAGCACGGAGAAGAGTCTGGCTCCCTGAGATAACACAGCACACTGGATTAATTTCCTGCCCGTGTTGGTCTGTTTCTGTTTTGCTGCTGTGATTTAAGACTGTTTGCACACCCTCTCAGCCCTCCGCTCCCTCGCAGCATTTACTTCCAGGCTAATGAAGCAGCAGCTGCTCGCTCCGTCTTCATGGCATTATCACCCAGTGGTCTAATCAGCAGCACTCCAACCACAAAATGCACTTTTTTTTTTCCTTTTCTTTTCTCGCCACTTGCATGCTTTCCAGGAACTTTTCCTTTGTTCTTTAATGCTAATTTCATCTGCGGCCATTTACTGGACTACTCCTCCAAACCGCATCTCATCTGCATCCAGCCTGGCCAGGGGCGGCGTTGGGAGGGGTGGAGGGGGTGGTAAACCTGGATGATTCATGGGGCCCGAGTTTGGTACGGGGCCCTAAATGTTTAGAAAATAATTTGTTTATGATAAAAGCAATATTATACCAAAAGAAAATAGCATGCATCTTTAGCCAACCATGCCGTCTGAACCGCCCCATAATGCATGTGGTTTGGTCCATTTTCCACGAGGATAAAAAAAAAAAGAAAGTACTATTATTTATAATAAAGCATCATAAATCTCATGACACAGGCAACTATTGAAAACATTATGAACCAAAAATGGTAATGCTGTTAATAAAGGCAAAGGATGAAGGTGGAAAGTAGATTCTGCACAATTTAGTATAGAGCAGCAGAATGTACATTTAATAACACATTTTTAGGACAATATTTTATAATCTGACACATTTTGATTTCTATGTTAGGGGCCCAGTAGGTTTTCTTTCATGGGGCCCCAAAATTCTGGTGACGCCTCAGGCTGCCTTCCTGAATCTTATCACACAGCAGCTCTAACATGGTGTCTTTATTATAAACTGTGCTGAAAGGGTCTTTGCGGTTGTTTAATGCAGAGCATTTCAAGCTTTATTAATCATTAATTTGGGCAATTTCCAGTTTGTGCATCATTTCATAATGCGTTAGTGGTTGTTTTCACTGGATATTAATGTAATGGCTTTCCCTGTTTGCTAATATTGGCTTTTATTGCTTGGTTTGTTGTTTTAATCACGATGTGCTCGGATGGTTCGGGTTTTATAACGAGCTGGTGCTTGTTTAGTTAATCAAGAGAAAGACATTGATTAGAGTTTAATCTCCTCTGACAGATCAGCTGTCAGTCTCGTTTAGAGAACCCGGGGTTTCCTTTTCAGATATATAACTTTTTATTAATAAGGTAATGTCATTGAGATCCTGATCTGTTGTGCAACGGGGACCCGAGTGCAGCAGAACGATTGCGCGTCAAGAGAATAACAAAAATATCCATCAAAGCAAAGGTACATGTCAGATCAAATGGTGGTGGAAGGATGCAAAGCCTGTACTTATCACACTGTAAAAATACAAGTAAAAGGCCTGCACTCAAAATCTTACTCAAGTAAAAGTACTTAAATATTATTAGCAAAGTGTGCTCCAAGTATCAAAATTAAAAGTGAATGCATTACGCTTCCGTGTAAATCTACTTTAGCATCATCTCAGTCAGTTTTCTATCAAAGGAGCCAGTGTTTGTACAATCAAGATACAGAAATGTAGGCCACATTTCTAATTCATTACTCATTATAATGTGTTATTTGCTAAATAGCAAACTTCATTGTGCCACTCCTCACGCCTGAAACCGAACCTCCACCTTTTACCTGACATGTCGTTCTTAACTGTGACAAACCACCGCTGTATGTTTTTAAGGTTAACCCACTTCAGTTGATCTGATTTGTTGCTTACTAAAGCGAGTTTACATGCCAATAAAAAGTCCTCGTTGCCGTCCTTCCAGGCCTGCGTAAAGTGATGGTTCGAGCCCACCGGCAGGCGTGGTGCTGGCAGGACGAGTGGTACGGCCTGACCATCGAGGACATCAGGCAGCTGGAGCTGGAGACCCAGCTGGCTTTAGCTAAGAAGATGGCCCACTACAGCCTCAATGAAGAGGGCGGAGCGGAGACCAATGGCTCCTCCGTTAGCCAGGACCAGGAGCCGGGATCTGAGACTGCAGAGGCAGAAGGAGGAGGAAAGCTGGGAGATTCACTGGAGACACGAGGGGAGCTCACCAAGCAGTGGTCAACATCCTCCAGATCCTCCAACAGGTCGTCTAAGAGAGGCGGTGAGGAGCAGCGTGTGTTGTTTTGTCAAACCTCTCGCTCGCCGGATGCAGAGTCATTCCTCGTGTTAACATCACGTCCTGCTGTGCTCTGCATGTTTAATAGGGAGTCCGTCTCACCAGAGCATCTCGGAGTGGAGGATGCAGAGTATCGCCCGAGACTCAGAAGACAGTACTGACGATGAGTTCTTTGACGCTCACGGTAAAATCATCAGTTTCTGCAAGATACATAAAGAGATGTAAATGGTATTTCAGTAGTGCCTCCTGCTTCGTGACAGGACTAATACTGAGTGATTAATTTACTTGTATCATATCTCTCACTGCCTGTTTGGGCTGATAAGTATTATCTGTGGAGAACCTCATGGTTCCTTAATCCTGCTCTGTTTGCTTCATACTCTCCTTTAGCCCGTAATGAACGCATCGAAACATTAAATAATGAATGTATCAGAACCGTCCGATTAATAGAGGAGCAGTGGTTCTTATGTTGTTATATTAGAAAGCTACAGTAAATAACCTTGCTCTTCAAAATAGCTGCCAGAAAGGTAGTCAAGTCACTTTATATATAAGGCACATTTAAAAACAACAGTGGTTGTTTTTAGGTCAGAAGACCTCACAGACCTGGAGGAGGTGTGAGGTTTCACAGGGGTCCAGCAGCCCACGGAGCCCTTAAAAACAGACCGCACAGAAATATGAGTTTTAACCAGCAGAGACGTGTTGTGGATCATTTATATCAGAGGCCTTTTGTGTATCTTGCAGAAGACCTTTCTGACAACGAGGAGATGTTTGCCAAGGAGATCACCAAGTGGAGCTCCAACGATCTGATGGACAAGATAGAAACAACAGAGGTGGATGAAGCACAAGGTAGGAACCAATTTACCTATGCTGATATCTGATAAATTGAAATAAAGGGACCACAGGACTTGAACATTTGTAGGCGCCTTTTGTTTCCTTTAAATATCAGTGAATGAATTGTGTTTTCACAGAAACGTTGTATCAGGAGTCGGGAGGGGTGTATGCTGTGATGAGTAATGAGGACAGGCAGATGGAGGTACAGTTTCTCCACTTTTTTTCTCATTTCATTCATGTCTCACTCACAGTAACACCCTTAATTAAATAGCTTGTAGATAATACTCCTCCTCCTAAATTAGCTTTCAGTCGTCCTGCCAGTGTAGTGAAATTAGGATCCACTCTCTACTGCAGCCAGTTTTATTTCACCAGAGGTGAAAGATTAAGGGCCCTATTTTCGTGGCGGGACAATGACCAACGCAAGAAACGCTTTCCAGTATTTTGGTGGGAGACGACAGATTACCGGCGCTCATTAATCCTGCGCGTCACGACCTCCTTTGCAACATTTTAGGCAGTTTTTTTGAGCGTTTCATTCTTGAAATGCATCGGGGCACATATGCTGCCGTGTCGCATTTTTCGATACGATGCGACAATTTACAACATGAAATAATCATTATATGAGTCATGCGATCATACAAACCGCTTCAACAACTCCAGGAAGTTACTGGTTGAGACCAAGAAATAGTCCGATGCATTGTCCTCTTTACACTTTGGTTTTTGTACGGATTAAATGACACATAACTTGTTATTTTCTTACCATTTTTGCTTAATATCTTTTGGAATAATTCACTGTGAAGCAAATCGAATTGTTTTAGCCTTAGTATTTTGCCCTGTATGTTGCTCGTTTGTCTTTTCCAGATGTTTCCCTCTAATCTGCTCACTCCTTCATCCTTATTAACCCTGTTTCCTGTTTCCTTCCTCTCTGTCTTCTGTCCTCTCACCTGCAGGACTGTTCGTCTCAGCAGTGTCTCCAGCCGTCCAAAATCCACGTCCTCGTTCTGGTCCTGCATGGAGGAAACATTCTGGACACGGGCTCTGGTACAGCAGCAACCAAATTAACTTCACACATGCTAAAATCAAATCTACATTCAAACTCCAGGAGTAATTAAAGCAGCTAAATCTGTAATCACACGGTGTGTTGTGAAAGGTGTCGCTTGTAGTGACGAATCTACAGAGAATCATCACCGACTCTGCAGCTGCCCTCAGCTCTACAGAGCATTTTTGCATCTTTCAGCTCATGGTTTTGGTTCAGGGGCCCCAACTTTGCTGTTCACTCACGCAGATGTCACTTCCAGCAGCAGACAAAGAGGGAATATTGGACTTAACCGTAGCTGCTGGATGTATAAATAAGTAAATAACAAGTTAATCATGTCAACTTAAAAAGTGATGATATGTCTTTGTTGTTGTCTATGTTGTCTTTACAGCTTATTTCCGCTGCCCCCAAGTGGCCAGAAAATGAAAATCAGTTATTGCAGTTATTTCATATTACAAAGTTGGAAAACAAATCACTACTGCTCTAAACTGTAGCAGTAGTTTGCAAGAGCCAGGTCTTAAGTTGCCACAAGATTAATCAAAGAATAACACAACAAAAAAGGTTTTTCTGCGGCACAAATTTAGGTTTATTTTTTCAAGACAGTTTTTTTTTTTTTTGTGTGGAATGCCAGATAGTTTTAACTCTTCTTCACATGAAACAGCGTAAGAAAGAAAAATGTTCTCGCAACTTGTTGGATCGGATCACAGCTCTGATCTGAAGTCCAACAAAAGTCCGACCCTGTTGTTGTTTGTCTGCAGGTGAACAGAACAGCAAGCAGGCAGATGTGAACACGCTGAGTGGGGCCTTTGAGACCGTGATGAGGGTCCATTACCCTACAGCTCTGGGCCGCATCGCCATCCGGATGGTCCCGTGTCCTGCTGTGTGTGTCGACGCATTCTCACTAGTCTCCAAGTGAGCGCTACTCCCGCGTATTCAAATAATCAGCTGTGACACATGCACGGCCTGCTGTGCAACGGTTAAACGTCCTTTCTACTCTGCAGTCTGAGCCCCTACAGCTACGACGAGGGCTGCCTGTCCAGCAGTCAGGACCACATCCCTCTGGCTGCTCTGCCCCTTTTGGCTACCTCTGCGCCACAGTACCAGGACGCCGTGGCAACCGTCATCTTACGAGCCAATCAGGTGTACAGTGAGTTCATCAAGTCTTTAGAGGGAGCGTCTTTTAATGGCCAGGTCAGTGTCCAACCTGAAGGTGCGTGTTTCTCCTCGGTGCGCGTGCACAGATGAAGCTGATGTATGTGATGTGTTCGTGTTTTTGTTGCTTTGTTTTCCAACGCAGGTGTGTGTTATTGGGGACTGTGTCGGGGGTATCCTGGGGTTTGATGCCCTCTGCAGCAGCTCTGTGACGGTGTCAGAAAGCCAGAACAGCAGCAGGCGGGGTAGCGCCATCAGTGTTCAGGTACGAATCTCAACTCTCTGACACCAAACAAGACTAAGGCTGCGGTGGAAGGGTCTTTTTTTGTTTAGGAAGGTTCCCGACTGAGTGAAATGGCCCGGAGGTATCTATGTGGTAGCTGTGATAAGAGCTGGTCGAGTTCTCTGAATGCTAAGGAATGGTGCTTCAATGCTTCCTTTTTTATCTCCTTTAGCACAGGGTACACTGGCCAGACCGTCCTTTAACAAAGGGAATGAGATAAGGCCGTCCTGCAATTCCTTGCAGCAGCAACATTTAAAGTGTTGCACCATCACATAATTACATATGCTAGTGTATGTACATTCGGGAACTCTCAGCACCGCGGTCGTCTTTACGGATTCTCCTTCACATCGTTCCTCGACCTCATGACTTTTCCCATCGAGGTAAATTAAAAGTGTTTAGGAAAAGTCATAGGACGCTCGCAGCTCTGTTAGGCTGTAGCTAAATGCTAACACCAGCATTAACGAACAATTATGATGTTTAGCAGGCCATCATTATCAGGCATATCATCCCCATTCATCCTCTGGGGACCATTAATGACCAGATTTCACGGCAAACCAGCCAATATTTGTCGAGATAGTTCAGTTTGGGCCAAAGTGGTGGACCGACCGATGTGTCCATCTATGGAGCGATGCTGCCGGTGTGGCGAAAAACATGAAACAAATACCTTTTAACCACTTGCTTCAAGCCTGACGATGTTCTTTTTGTTCTCTCCATCTCCGTCTCTCAGGACACAGACCTCCTTTCTCCAGGTATCGTCATAAACAGCGTCTCTCCTTCCTCGCCGTCCCTCGAAGGAAGCCGCCATCTCAGCCGCAGCAACATCGACATCCCCCGCTGCTCGGGGCCCGACGACCCCAAGAGACAGCTCCCACGCAAGCGCAGCGACTCCTCCACCTACGAGCTGGACACCATCAAACACCACCAGGCCTTCCTGTCCAGGTGAGACGCAGAAACTCTTCTAAGAATGACCCTTTTCTTAATTGTTTTTTTTTATTTATTTTACTTTTCATCTGTGCATTTTCTTTGATTTGTAAATTTTATTTAGCTATTTAATGACAGTAATGTGTAATGCATTATTAAAAAAAACCCACATTACATTCATTAGCTTATTTTTTTATAAATGTCGGCGTGTTTTCGTTTGTTTGTCTCAGCTGTTTCTGCTTCTGGTCCAATTCTCAGTGGATTGTAGATGAATTTAGTTCATAAATCAGATAACATTACTGACAGCGAGACATAATGTTACTGAATGCAAGATGCTTCTTATTATCTGCAATGCAACATGTCAAACAGCTAATTCGACTTATATATATATATATATATAGAGAGAGAGAGATATTTTGGGCGGCAGAGCAAAGAGGAGCTACAGTGTGGGATCCTGCAGAGGCAAGTTGTTGAGGATATAAAAGAGCTTACATTAAAACTTTTATTATTATGTCATTAGACAAAGCCAAGGCAGCGTCATTTACCCTCCTGAGAACCGAGGGAAAAACGTATCTTCCGTTTGAACGTTTTTGTCTCAGCATGAAAACAATGTTCCCCTCATTCCACCCAAACACACGAGACATCATTGGAAATGCCAGGATGTCCTCTGTTTAGCACAGCAGGACTTAGTAGGGGAGCTCAAACGAGTCAAAAGATACAGACCAAAGACCAATGTCCACTACAGAGGACATAAATGAATAGGCTGGGTCTCAGGAGGACACGCAGCACATTTAAAACGCAGAAGCAATTCAAAGTTCTTTACATAGGCAAAGAAAAGCATCGGAGTGAAATTCAAAACAACGAGAACGGAATCATGTAAGACAATTTAAAATGAGTTAAATAAAATACAGTTACAGTGCAGTAATTAGTTTGTCCGTTCGTCCGTCTTTCACATTATTTCTTCGTTTTCATTAGTTAATGAAAAATGGAACACATTTCGTCATAGTCCTCCTTTTCAGAGGGTTACTTTTTGTTTACTGTCTCGTTTTTGTCATGAAAAATTAAGTTTCATTAAGGAAATGAACGGCGATCGTATGAATGTTTTGTCTCTGAGCAGCCTTCACTCCAGCGTGCTCCTCGGGGAGCCCGGATCTCGGCGCTCCAGCAACAGCACCATGCTGGAAGGAGGCTCCCTGGGAAAGTTTGACTTCGAGGTGACCGACTTCTTCCTCTTCGGCTCTCCTCTGGGGTTGGTGCTCGCGCTGAGGAAGACTGTGGTGACCGCGTTAGATGGTGAGGAAGGTTTGCTTTTCGGTGTCATACTGTAGGTTTAAAAACAAAAAAAAGGCTCTTTTCCTGATGATTTTCCCTTTTTGCCAGATGAGCAGGAAGTGGTTATTTGCAGCTGGATGTTTCTCCCTGCGTGAGATGCACGCGTCACCAGCAGCTGGAAAGCAGGAGTCGGTGGTCAGAGGTTGTGTTTCTGATCTCAAAGGCTGGAAAAGTTTTTGGCTGAGACGAGACAAATACGTGATTGAAGTCAGCGCTCACACAGGCATGAATCCGACTGTACTGGAGAGAGGTCGGCGACCCGCAGCTGTTGGGTCAACATCTGGACTCCTTTCCAATTGGATATGATTCTAGTTGTTCGCAGAATGTTTTGCTTATTGTTTCCCTTTTCATTTCTTACTTTTCTCAGCCATTTCTTTCGCACCATTTTGACTGATGGGGTTTTATTTTGGTCCATAAATAATCACAAAGGCAAATTATTCCCAACAAAACAATACTGAAGAAAACAAACCGACACAAAATGTTTGTTTTTTTCCCCCCACACTGCATTTTTAGATTTGTTCATTAAAGCTGCTCTAATCAAAAATGTATATTACCAGTGGGTCAAATGAGCACATGTAATGTGACAGGTGCCATTTGTAGTAAATAATCATCCGACTCTCTCTGGAGCTCTTTACCGTCTTTACCGTCTTTCGTGTCATTTTGTTTTTACAGCAAACCGCAGACAGACACAGTTAGAGACTAGCCGGTGAAGAAAGTGGAGCATTTAGCAGCTAACAAGCCAGACATTCCCCTCAGGAGTTGGTGGAGACTAAAAGAGAGTGAATATTGAATTTAACATTCGTCAGGTGGACACAAACACGTCTCTAACTTAATGATAATGCTGCTCTGTAACTGCTGGATGTGTACGTAGGCATCTGTTTGCCATGTCAACTTTGTGTTTACAGCTTGCTGCGCGTCTGCCAAACGTCCCAAAAAAATGTATCCATTTAAATAATTGATAAAAATGTTTGTGTGCTACATGTTCTCAAATTCGCCTCTTTAGCTGAAGTACCCTGTTTGTCAAACGCACAAATTGTGATTTATTTATACATTGCTTTATACACGAGAAGTCTTTACAGGAATATTTTGACATTTTGGGAAATACGCTTATTGGCTTTCTTGCTGAGAGTTAGATGAGGATTCCACCAAACAGCAGGGAAACACTACGTATCTGTCAAAGTTGGTCTTTAAGTCTCAGTGTGTTCCTTCCCCCTCTCCAGTGTCGGCTCTGCGTCCGGCCTGTCAGCAGGTTTACAACCTGTTTCATCCAGCCGATCCCTCGGCCTCCCGCCTCGAGCCTCTCCTGGACAAGCGGTTCCACCTGCTGCCTCCCTTCAGTGTCCCTCGCTACCAGCGCTTTCCTCTGGGTGATGGACACTCAGCCCTCTTGGGTGAGTCCACACGAACACGTTTCACTGCAGCTTTACTGTTTCTGTCTGTACTACAGGCAGGTGAGTCTTATGTGAGCCCGGTCTCTTTCTTCTTCCCGCCATCTGGCTTCCTAGTTGAGACCGTGCAGAGTAACCCTCAGCTGCTGATGGAGACCGGTGGTGCAGCGTCCCACCGCTTTCAGGAAAACACCGTCAATGAGACGTCCATCCCCGTGCCCGTCCTCAACTGGCAGACCTCGCAGCTCCTCACAGACAGTGTGTAACTGCTAGCTTTGTCTCGCAGCCTGTCAGTGCTCTTTATCTCTTGTTTGTTTTTCTGGTGCAGTCTTTGACTTATTTTAAAAGGGACATTCTGGTTTGTTTCAGAGTTTCGACCATAATTTCTTTCAGTTGTGATGACGTTGCACCTACCAAGTTAACGGAACAGGAAATATGTTTTGCATGAAGGGGGAAACAACTAGCCTGGCTCTGTCCGAAGGTAACAAAATCCACCTATGTACTACACCTCTAAAGCTTGCTAATTAGTGTCTGGCAGCCTCATGGTGCCAGCGAGACTCTAGGAAGTCCCTGCACCCGGTCAAGAAATGGTCCCGCACATAAGCCACCCTGTAAAACCACAACGTGTTGTTTTTAGAGGTGCTGAAAGGTGGATTTTGTTGCCTTTGGACAGAGCCAGGTTAACAGGTTCCCCCTGTTTCCAGTCTTGATACTAAGCCTGCTGCTGGCTGTAGCTTCATATTTAGAGTACACACACATGAGAGTTGTATCAGTCTCCTCGCGTAACTCTCTGCAAGAAAGTGAGTCTCCAAAACGTCAAACCAACTATTCCTGTAATTACCGAGATCTCGGAACATCACACAGGTTTTGAACAAATCCTCAAGAGAAACAAAACAAAGGCAAATGGTAAAATGGTTCGTCACAGTTTACTTCCAGTTTTGTGGTTCAGTTCGACCTTCTGTACTTTTGCGCAAACACAATTTCCCTGTGCAAATGGAGCTTATTAGCCACATCCCAGGTGCACTCACTTCACCACTTCTTACTTTATCGCATTAGCAAGTTGGCTGTTTATCAGCTACGGAGGAATCATACAGACTCAGGTGTGTGTGTCGTGTTATGGTGTAGGGAGGCTTTATGATAAAGGTAGTTGTTAATAGCGTTATCATAAACAACAGAAATTATGCCAAAGCTACAGAAACAATCCAAATAATTAACTGGAATTTTCCTTAAATCGCTTTTTCATTAATTCGTGATCGTTCACTCTTGTTCATCTTTGCAGTGAAGACTTGCAGTAACTGCTCTTCTCTTCTGTCTCTGCAGCGGACGCTCTTCACTCGCATATTTTTGCGGATGGCCAGTACCCGTCGCCCACGTCGCCGGGGGTCCCTCACCTTCGTTTCAACCGCAGGGCCAGCGAGGCCAGCATAGCCAGCCAGGTGTCGGGCCTAGCCGACTCTTACACCGCCTCCAACATCGCCACGAGTGAGTTGACCTCTAACCGCCCGTGTTGGGCCCAGGTTTATGTCTGACAAGCACCGACAGTTTATGTGTTGACGTTCTCATTTCCTCCCTCCAAACATCGCCTCAGCGCACAAATGTGGGGTCAGCCACACTAAAAGGTCCAGTTTGCTGTCCCAGCTGGCTCTACCCTACAATAAAGTTGCCTCTCGGAGCCTGTCCCTGCGGTCGCGCCAGAAAGTCCGCAAGGTGTTCCCAAAACCCAACGGTGTGGAGTCTGAGCGGAGCTTGGGCGTTAGCTCTGACATGACCTCTGACCTCAGCGATGTCACGTCTGACGTCACAGGCGTCAGCTCGGCACCCCCGTCACCCGGGGTGCTGAAGAGCATAGAGCAAGGTACCCTGGGAACTGTAGTAAGAGGACATGAGGGAAGGCTCCACCCTCATTCCTTGTGCTCTTTCCTTCCTCTCTGATAGTCCTCCGCAGTAGTTTCCAAAAATTACACACGAGACCCGTAATCCTTCTTTTGCGACTCAGTTTCATGAGAACCACTTTTATGCTTTCCTTTGCAGACTACCAGAGAAAGACTTTGATGAGGCTCTCACAGAGTCTTGAGTTTTCTTGCGAGTGTGTGCTCCAAACTGCTTTACAGCTCCTCACTGTCTGTTTTTATTCATAGCTGGGAGTCTAGTTCTTCCTGGTGCAACCCTTGAAGCTGTGCTGTCTTTTAACTTCCTCCAGTTCACGATAACCCTAAACTGCATGAGCAGAACGTGGATCTGCAGTGGGCACCACAAACAAAGATCAAGATACTGGATGCACTGGTTCCTAAACTCACTCTGTGTCTTTTTCCCCCGCCATCTTTTCCGTGATGCCTCCCTGCTGCAGTTGCTTCTCGGTGGTGGGGCAGTAAGAGGATGGACTACGCCCTGTACTGTCCTGATGCCCTCACAGCGTTTCCCACAGTGGCTCTGCCTCATCTCTTCCACGCCTCCTACTGGGAGTCTACAGACGTCGTCTCTTTCTTACTCAGACAGGTTTATAGAGTCTTTATTATTATTATTATTGTTGTTTATTTATTAAATTTTTTTAAAAGTACTTATCTTCCACAGGTGATGAGACATGAGAACTCCAGCATTTTGGAGCTGGATGGTAAAGAAGTGTCTGAATTCACTCCTTCCAAACCTCGCGAGAAGTGGCTCCGCAAGAGGACTCACGTTAAAATCAGGGTTAGAGCTCTCTTTGTCTTTATGTGCATTTCCTACACAAAACAGTTTGGGACAGAAAGGAAGCACATAACTTTTATTCTGGTTTATGGACAAATCACCACACTTAACCTGTTGTGTTTTTAGCAAAGGTTTTATGGCGTTAAAGTCATCGGGTTTCAGATTTTACCTGTTGGTTTTCCTGACAATGCAGAGGATGACTTTTCTCAGCCCTGAGTAGTGTCTGCTCTATGTTATTTCTATTTACTTATTTCTCTTACATTATACTTCTACTCCACTGCATTTCAGAGGAAAATATATATTATTTAATATTTGTTTACTCCACTACATTTATTTTACAGCTATAATTCTAGATTTTATTACACAGCTTATAAAGCTGATAAAATACAACACATTTTTGTCCTTTTTGTCTTGTGACCTCTTAATAAAGCAGTTGCAGGTGTCTTAAGAGTTGCTAACAGTTCCACCAAAGAGACATTTACCCACTGAACTTCAGAGATTTTAGAGAATGAATAAAAGTTAGGAGGACATGTGCCCCCCCCCCCAGTGGAAATGACACCCTTGAACTAATCACATTAAATGTTACATGACAGCAACAGAGACGAGGAGGATGGGATTCTGATTCCCTGCTTTGTCCTCTTCTGTGTGTCAGAATGTGACGGCCAACCACCGTGTGAATGACGCTGTGTTCACGGAGGATGGAGCCCAGATGGTGATGGGACGTTTCATGTACGGCCCCCTGGACATGGTCACCCTTACTGGAGAGAAGGTAATGACGACGTCCAGCTGTGATGTACCCAGAAAAACCCCCCAAAAAGGTTGCGTTATGTAACCTCGGTACCATCTGTGTCATTCAGGACAGAGACGTTGTAAAGATCTTTGCGTTTTCCTGCAGATTGACATCCACATCATGACCCAGCCTCCCTCTGGAGAGTGGGTGTACTTTGACACGGAGCTCACCAACAGCAGCGGACGTGTCTCTTATGTTCTCCCTGAAGGCAAAAAGCTGGGCATCGGGGTGTATCCTGTCAAAATGGTGGTCAGGTATGTTAAGGCACTGTTTTATATCATGTGGAAAAAAAACAACAAAAATAGATATTTTATTTGTACATCTCACAGTGACTGCTCTCTCTCTCCTTCTCCCGGCTGTTTGTCTCACAGGGGTGACCACACATTTGCAGACAGCTATCTCAGCGTTGTACCACGAGGAACAGAGTTCGTCGTGTTCAGTATTGACGGCTCATTTGCTGCCAGTGTGTCGATAATGGGCAGCGACCCAAAGGTTCGAGCTGGAGCTGTGGATGTGGTGAGGTACGGGTCACACCCGCAACTCTCTGTGGGTTTATTCTGCAGCAATATATAGATACACGCAGCTCGTCTAGATATCTTTATTACACAGTTAACTGTAAAAAGCAAAAAACATCAAATCAAATCAAGATGGCGGTGGCCAGTAGCTCCCTTAAACGTTGATACATGCTTGTTCTTTTTTTGCAGTAAATACAAAAAGCATGTACTACTTGCATATTATGTTTTTATGTTTGTGTGTGTACATATACGTATATGTATGCATAGATGTAACTGAATATCTTCCTTGCAAATATAACTTAGTCTTCTGTTTTATTTCTTACTTTAGTGCTACCTTTTCTGCTATTTTATTGCATATTTCATTTTTTACTCTGTCCTCATTTCAAATATTTGTTTATACGCTTTGTGTGTGTGTAGCATGGAGGTGACATTGAATCTTTGTCTTCGATGTGTTATTTGTCCTTTATGTTCTGCCTTTCAGTATGCACTCGCCACCAAGGAACTGGCTGTTTATAGTAAATGGTTGCACAGTTAGATTTGTCGGAAAGGCTCTGCTCTTCGGGGATCTTTCAAAGAATCGAAGCAGCTACAGGGACCCTGCAGGATGAACTAACTCCACCTTAATGAACACATATATGAACATTAAACAATGCTAAGAGTATATAGCACATAAGGAAGAGGTTGGGGTGGTGGAGGGAGATGCTGCAGCAGACAGCGCTGGCATGAGCGTATCAGCAGAGTAATCCTGATAAACATCAGGTTGTAATGGCCGACCTACACCTGCATGAATTTGACTGGATGTTACCACTCAGCTGTGAAGGAGCCGGTGAAGATGAAGCATGAATGAAACAGCTGTTGCCAATCAGCTAATGCAAGTGCCACTTCAGCGCTCAGCCTAAACAAACGCTGTGCTCCATTGCATTGTTTCTTGCAGATACTGGCAGGACTTGGGCTATTTGATAGTATACGTAACGGGTCGTCCTGACATGCAGAAGCAGCGTGTGGTGGCCTGGCTCTCTCAGCATAACTTTCCTCACGGTGTCGTCTCCTTCTGCGACGGGCTGGTTCACGACCCGCTCCGACACAAGGCCAACTTCCTCAAATCCCTCATCAATGAGGTAAGGAAGGCCGGTGTGTGACATTCAGGCGGCGTTATAATAAAATCCTAGGAGTGACTAAAAGCTGACCTCCCTCTTTGATTAGGCCCACATGAGGATCTTTGCAGCCTACGGCTCTACCAAGGACATCTCTGTGTACTCGTCCATCGGCCTGCTTCCGTCCCATATCTACATAGTGGGGAGGCCCACGAAGAAAATGCAGCACCAGTGTCAGGTATGGAATAAATCAGGGTATCCGTGGGGTAAAGTATTAAAAGGCATGAAATCAGTTTAGCAAAAATGATGAGGTATTATTTTTTTGGATTGTAGATTCAGACAGACTGCCTACGATTTAAAATAATTTATGGGCAATGTTGTATTTCTTAGGCCAAATAGAAATGTTTGTTAATGAAAATGTTTTGTTAATGAGAGAGAGTGTGACTATTATTACTCATAATAAACCTTGCCTTTGGGTTAGTCACTACTTTATTCTAAAGAGTTGTTCCCTCCCAGCTGATCTGGATTAGGTCAAACTAAGACTGATTTGCAATCTCAACATAAATGTACTTGTATAGTTCTGTAAATGTAAGTTACGGTGTGTTGCTGATAACCAGTTACAACTTGTGGTGTTGCCGTCTGAAAATATGTTGAAAAGGTCTTAAAAAGGTGTTATTATTATTGTGTGTATGTGTTAGAGCTCAGTCACTGTCAGAGGAGTTTCTTGCTGTCTTGGTAATTCGACTGATCTTCCATCTCTTCCAGTTCATCCCGGATGGCTACGCTTCCCACCTGTCCCAGTTGGAGTACAGCCAGAGGTCTCGTCCTGCCAAGTCCGCCAGCACCCGCATGGTCCTCCGCAAGGGCAGCTTTGGGTTGGGTGCAGCCGGTGGAGACTTCCTTCGCAAACGCAATCACATCTTTCGCACCATCTCCTCTAAGCAGCCTGGAGGGGCGGGGTCGGCCTCTCCCAACCAGCCGGGCCGGACTGAGCGTACGCAGAGCCAGTGCGAGATGGAGCGGGAGCGAGCGGTCGGGGCGGCGACCCAGAGGAGTATGAGTATAGCGGCAGGGTGCTGGGGCCGCAGCGGGAGCACCAAGGAGGGCAGTGGAGGGTTACTCGGCCCTAAATGAGGTTCAACACGAAGCTGTGGTGTTGAAGGACCCGGCCTGACCCACCATGATCTCTGGACTGTGCAAAGAGAAGGGTGGAAGAAGAGGATGCAGGGTTTGTATTTTACAAATTAAAGGGACAGGTGAGGGATATAGCACGAGCAACACTTGACTGATCGTTAGAGAATAGATAGAGAGGGATCTGTCCAGGAGGAGTGGACTAATCAGGCCAAGTGGGATCCAGCGAACAAAAGACAATTCTGTAGCATGACTCTTTTACAGTAATACTTTTATAAGGTACATCACTAGCTATTTAAAAACAAGCAAGGATTAAATGAAATATTGTAAGCCTTAAACTAATCTCGTGTAACGGGACCCCATCCACATCCCCTTTCCGGACACACACACACATACATACTATACGCCGTCCGAGCATTCCCACTCAGGACAAACTGCAGAGCCAGATTCATCTTGAAACAGTCGAGCACGGGTTTGAGGCCACGTTAACTGGCAGCCATGGCAAACAGCCAATGACTTCACTTCTGCTTCTGTCCCACTGTCGGCTGAGCGACGACACGTTTCAAACGCAGCACTCTACCCAGCGGTGACTGGCATCTAAGGAGGCAACATCTTAAAGAGTCGGTTCATCCGAGGTGCAAAAAAGACGAACATATTTTCTCACTTACCTCTAGTGGTAGTTTCTTGTTTGGGGCTTATTTGTTCATGTCCAGTAGACTACGATGAGTCTACAGCCTATTGGTTGGTTGACCACTTTGGTCCAGACTGAAATATCTCTTCAGCTTTTGGATGGACTGCCATGAAATTATGTAGAAGCATTCATGGTCCCCAGAGGATGATGCCCAGTGACCGTTTTTGATCCTCTGACTTTTCCTTTAGTGCCATGATGAGGTCAACATTTTTGGTTTTGAGTGAAATGTCTTTTGGATGGATTGTTGTGAAGTTTGGTACAAATATTCATGGTGCCCAGAGGATGAATCCTCCCTTTACTTTTAACATCTAGTGCCATTCATGGGGATGGATTAATGTACAGACATTAATGATTCCGAGATGATGAAGCCAACTGATTTTGGTGACTTTTCCTTTAGCACCAACATGAGGTTGACGTTTGTGGTTTTGAGTGAAATGTTTCAACAACTATTGAAATACTTACCATGAAAATTGGTACACAACATTTCCAAATTTTAATTTGTCCAATACTTTGGTTTATGATCAGAAACCTGCAAAACTAATGACATTTCCATCAGGCTCAGCTGCACTTTTTGTTTAGTGCTAATTAGCAAATGCTAGCATGCTAAGCTAAGATGGTGGACAAAGGTAAAAAACATCATACCTACTAAATATCAGTGTGTTAGCATTGTCACTGTGAGTATGTTAGTATGCTGACGTTAGCATTTAGCTCAAAGCACTGCTGTGTCTATGTACAGCCTCACAGAGCTGCTAGCATGACTGTAGTGTCTCAAGTCTTGTTTAAATGTAAAATTTCAATGCTGTCAGCACCACAAACAAGCTTGCATTCACCTCCATTGTGCATAGAAATCTCAAACCATCTGCATGGCTAGATACCACTAGACGTAATTGAGAAAATGTCTTTTTTTTGTCATTTGAGTGAACTGATCCTTTAAACATCTGAGAGCTGGATTTGAAATCATGAAATATTTTGTATCAGAGATGAAAAGTACTTCTTGTCTTAGTCACAGAACAATTTTGTTCATCAATGACATGCTACAGGTCTTTAAATACATAATACTAGCAGGTCGCTAGTCCAGTTTCCATTCCCCCCGTGTGTGAGACTCTGTAGTATTATCCCTTTCAGTGTGGCCTCTGGGCCATCCAAGGCCTTAATATCCAACAAGACACTTGCTCCACGGATGGAACAGAAAGCAGAAAAACAGGGCATGCAGCATTAAAGTAACACCTGAAACTCTGTACAGTCCACAGCAACAATCCCTTTATATATTCATCTGCTTGCAATACCTCTGATCTACCTGATGGTGGTGTTCTGTTTCCCACACGTGCTGCTGCTGGGAGACACTTGTGCGGTGTTTCCCCAGCTTTTTGCTCTTTTTGCTTGTAGGATATTGTACAGTATGGACCTGTTTCATTTCAGGCTGGACCCTGGGAGGGACGGAGGAAGTATTTCCACATAGCTTTCACTTACAGAAACATGTTAATCTTTTAGTATTTTTACCAAATGGGACTGAAGAATGGGCCGGAGGTGATTCAGGATGAATGTTGAAAAGACTGGATTGATCCTTTCGCTGGTGCCCTCATGAGAGCAAACGTCATTTTGTTGCGTCTGTCTACTGAACTGTGTATTTTCATACAAAGGGGGACGTAGAAGAAGAAGAAAAAGCCACCACCTCACATCTCCAATCCAAAAACACAAACAATGTGCACAAAATAGTGAGATTTTCCAGTGCTGATGCCACCCTCACTCATTAAAGGATAGGTTCTGTCTTAAAACAATAGTCAGGTGCTCGCACGACCAGTGAAACGGTTTTTGCTTGCTGAAAAGATCCCTTTCAAAATCGCTTCCAGTCCCAAACTTTATATGAAGCTAATATGAAGGTTCAGCAGTCTGAGTTAGTCAAATCAAGTGGATATTTCTCCCAAAGTTACAGACTTCCTCGTATGAAATTAGACTAAAATGACTTTTTGGACAAATTCCAGTCAGGTTTCAGGACGTCTTAATGGTTTAAATTGTATCTACAACAGAGATCAGTATCAGTTATGATTGATAATTATTATTATCTTAGAAACCAAGCGAAAAAACACATACATGTATACAGTCTCTTTTAAGTCTCTTTTCTCCAACTAAATGACTAACGAAGAGTTTCTGGTTACAGTTGGACAAGTAGCTTTTTCCATATTAGGTTGATAGCAAAAATAAAACCTTTCCTTTCTTTTGCTGATGTCTGTCTGTCTGTGGACGTCTTTGCTTGTTGTGCTGCAGTGGATGGACACTAACACAAAGAAGGAATTTCATTTTGAAAAGACTTAACTTTGGAACACTTGATTTTCCTTACCGTTAAAGCCTCTTATATGCTGATCAGATCAACTTTGGAATGTATTTTTTCACAGAACGAGGACTGGATTTTGTCCTCCCATCACTTACAGTGATACAACAAACCTGACTGCTGTTTAAAGACATGACTTGAACCTCTCCTTTAAACCCGTGAAAGCTTTTGGAGGAAGGATATGTGTGGAGCGGTTGTAGCTCTTGTTCACTGTGCTGTTGTTTTATGCCGAGCTTCACTTCCACACTACACAAGTCTGTTTCCACACGCCGTGTGGTCAGCAATGTCTTCAACCCACCACAAAAGCCAAAATACTGTAGTTAATCAACTGTGTAACCTCATTGTTGTTTTTTGCACTAGTTTATGGTAGAAATATACTATATTTACCATCTCATGTTGCTGCATTTGAACACCACTGTAGTGCATGACACTTTTTAGTTAATTTCAGGGTATGCTGTATGTGCAGGTTCGCACACGTCTGTACATTTTGTCAGGATATGAAAATAATGTAAGTAAATGTGCCAAACAGTAGACCGTTCTGGAGGAGAAGTATTTAGACCAGGGGTTTTCAAAGTCTTTGACACCTTGGGTCCCCCCAACACCCTCGTCCTCCTATTCTCCTATTATGTTATTCTTTATTCTTACTTCTATTTGGAGGATAAACATGATCTGTGTTTCGGAAGTACACTTTCCATAATTCTTTGGGAGATGTAAAGAAGTAAAATGTTGCTATGGATTCAGTGAGACAACGTGAGCCCTGTATTTTTTATTTCTTTTAACCAATATTTGTTTACTTTTTGGCAAATTGGCACCATTTAAAATTATGCCGAATTAACTTTCAGCGGTTCCCGTTTGCACGGCACCCGCTGACGTACAGACAACTGTCACTGGATCACTTTGATCCTGAAGAAAACGTAAAAACGTGATGATTCTCAGGCAGGTTCTGGAGCTATAAGGAGCGTCTTGTTTTCTACGATTTCTTAGCGGATTTTTTGATGTGAAGATAACGATACCCTCAGAAAGTGTCAAATTACACAGAATCTAAACATGTGCACCATGTCTGAGTCCAATAACTAACTTTTCAGAACTGCAGAACAGTTTGAAAACCCCTGATTTAGACTGTATCCAACCTTTTATTATAGTAAGAAGGGGAGACGTGTACTGAGAGCATTACTTACTGCTTTGACTTGGATTTTGATTCTAGTAAGTGCCACCTTTTTAATCTAATATTGTCCGTGTCTGAGAATGAACAGTGGCTTGAACAGAAAACTGAAGATGTCGTTTTAGCATTGAGTTGAGAGCAGAGGTCGAGCGTGTTGCTGTAATCGTGGACAATAAGCTATTTGGAAAGAAGTCGTGGACTTCTGTGTTGAGTTTCTGTTGTGTTGTGGGTGGCACGTTTTTGGCTACAAACCCATTGTTCCCCTTTGTGGCCGTCTGGCTGCTTGAGTTGAATGTCTGCCCCATTTGGATTCTGAGACTGTTCAGGAGCCGTGGACGTGTCGGTGTACATACTGTAAAGATGTATATGTAGGACTTATATGTTTGAGAGTTATTTATTTACCTAAAAACCATGATGTTACTCTGGAAATTTCAGGTGAAATATATTTGAAATATGTAGCATTTTATTTGTCACTTTGGCGGATCATCAAGGCTCCGAACCAACACAGGACGGTTTTTGTTTTTACCAGCGCAATATTATTGTCCCAATCACAGCCGGGCAGAACCACTATCACAGCAGGGGCACAATTCACCACAATACAAGCTACAGGCAACTCGCAGTCTGAAATCACACACGACGCCACCTGCAGATGTGTTTCACACCTCGAGGAAAACGATTTGTATTCGAGCTACTGTTGACCTCTGCTGTCTCTTTACAACAGCCAACTGCTGAGCATTTTATAGGACTTACTGTACCTATTTTTCAAACTGGAGTATTTTGCAAAACCTTTGAAATACAACTGGAGACTGGCTTTTCAGTCAGCAGTGGGTGCATGAAAAGGTGAAACCCCACAGCGGAGCAGCTCTATTTAACAAGCTGTTGCATGTCATCTAGACAGATTGGAACTGCTTAACTTTTCATGCTTAACAATAATAAGCCAGTTGTGTTGTCCGCTGTGTCCTCACTGCTTAGTGACATGTATATCAAAACATTCTGCTGATTATATTTGAGATTATTACAATTATTGCCACATTTGGAGTAATAGTAATACGCTTAGAGACCTACAGAGGTTTATCCCCTGCTCACTTTTAAAATACACAGTCCAGGTTTAGTTTTAGTGGCTGATGTCTTGCAACAAAGGTTTTTGTGGTACCACTAATATCATAATATGACATCCTTTATTATAAAGAGGTTATAAATTGTAACTAATTGCTTTATTAATGGTTAAAAAGTATAGTTTGACATTTTGGGCAAAACCGCAAAATATCTTTCTGGCAGAAAGTTAGATGAGAAGATCAATATCACTCACATCTGTCAGCAGCCGGTTAGCAGCCAGGCTAGCCGCTTCCCCCCGTTTTCAGTCTTTATGCTAAGCTAAGCTATCTGGCTGCTGGCTGCAGCTTCATATTAACGGACAAACATGAGTGGTATCAATCTTCTCATCTAACTTTTTTTTATTCCTGCCAAAAAGCAAATAGCGTATTTCCCCAAATTTCAAACTTTTCCTTTAATAAATTATTTATTAACACTTCAAAGTTTAGTTAGAAATTTTTCCACAATCTGCAAACTGAAAATCAGTTTTTTTAATGTTTTATAAGTCATCGATAAATGATTTATAAACCACGAATAAAGCCATTGCTCACAACTTATAAATCCTGTATAAAGGGTGCCTTATTATTAAGTTTTATATTATTCATAATTATTTAGAAATCCCAAAAACCAGGATGTTATATCTCCCACATTTAGGCCTAGTGGTTATCCAGCTGTAGGATCAGGCAGAATGTTTAAATAAAACAAACACTATAGAACTGTAGGTCTGTGATAAGTGCCAGAACATATGGTGGCAATAATTCAGATATATTTTGGACATATGCAGTGTTTGGAATTAGATTCAAGTTTCACATGCTCAGATTTCAAAATATCTCAGTAAACATTAGTTTCACTGCCTTTTTTCGCATTTATAAGCAGTATATAAACACTTGATGAAGTTTAACACATTCTAACTCTATATAATGTAGATGTAAGCAATTATAAGGACATTTTAAAAATGTATTTATTTGTAACAACTTCAATTTTTCCTACAGTATAACGCATCCATAATTGGATAATAAACAGCTAATAAATACTTCATAGCAAAATATAGCATAGTTACCACATGTGTCTTCATGGGTTTTAAAATACATTTATAAACAGTATTAAACATGCCTGTGAATAATGTGTACATGTGCATTAACAGTTATTAAATGCTTTCTAAACGCACTGTAAGGATTTATTCACGTGTATGATGGCAACTTTTATGTTGTCATTTTAACGCATTTATACACGTTATAGATGCTTCATAGGCTGAGTCAGTTTTGTACAAATACATTAATAAACACTTAATGAATGTTAGAACGGGATAACTACAAAACATTATGGTGTTATAAAAGTGTTGATATACTGCGTATGAATGCTAAACAGGATTTCTGCAGTATTTCTCAGTATCCTGCTCGCGGCTGTGTACAGACGCCGTAATGTCTTTTCACATGGCTCGGAAAGTGTTTAGTCTTTCACTCGTGACGCTGACAACCGCTGATAGAAGCACCGTGTGTACTTGATTAATAACACCAGTATCAGAATTACTTTTCTAAGTGATTTTGAGTCACATGTTGTTGTTTTCAGACACAGGATACAGTAGGTACCGATGTCTCCTAGGTCATGTGTGTTCAGGCAGATGGGGCTGACCTCTGCCCGGGGCCCCGGCTCTGTCTACCATTGTCTGTACTGTGGAATAAATACATTTGGACGGTTACTCAACGTGTGTGCGTGTGATTTTATTGGCCACGCTACAGCGGCCTGGTTCTATGGATCATGTTCTGTTGGTTGGAAACTTTGGTGATTCCCAGTCTTTTCCTCTGTTTCCACCTGCAGGCTGACTTTGTGGTTCTGATTTAAATAACTTGACAAGTATTACAGACACCTCAAGGTGAATTGATCCCGTCACTTTTTAATCCAGCACCATCATCCAACACTGTGATTTATGATTTAGTTACCTGCAACACTTTATTTAGGGCTAAGTAGCAAATGTTAGCATGTTAACATGCTATAGCGGTTAGACTAATAGGGTCTGACAGAGATTATATTTTTAGTTATGTACCAGACAAGCCCAGGGATAGACGCTAACATTTTCAAGCACGGGCCCCACGGGCCACCAAACCCCTAAATTTGGTGGCCAAAATACATTTTTGGTGGCCCAAATATAAAGTACAGAACAATACAGAAAAGGCAATTTTACACAACTGGACACAGCCCTCCTTAACTGTGACACTGCAATAAATGAAAAGACATTAACAGAATGAAAATCAATTTTTCTAATAATTTAATTTGAAAACTTAAGTTCTTTGTAAACATGGTGCATTATATTCTCTCACAGCCTCCTAGTTCAGATTAGGACGTTTGTGGAGCTGTAACGTTGCTTTAGTGAAGGCAAAGCGTATCCAGTATAGGGATGAATGTTGTGGCCAGGCCGTGGTTAACGTCGAGCCCTGAAGCCTACGAAGGACTCGTGGTTTATGACCTTTGGAGGAACAATAACTAAGAAACGGCTCACCGAAGTTCACATTCAAAGTTCAGCAAGAGTCCACACATATCAACAGAAGAATCTTCAGCATCTAGCAAGCAAGCGCTTACAGAATCCCCAGACTCTATCTTTAATTGTTTAGTTTGGTAGAGTTTAAAATCTAAAGTGCCCAACTGAGCCTTTTTTTTTCCTTTTTTAAAAAACCCCACAATACTTTTGAAACCTGTTTTTTTTTTTTTAAAGCTTTACATCTTATTTAGAACACATTGCTGCTGTGATTGGTTGTTTTGTTGTCAGGTAACTTGAGGACACTCTGGGCATGTTTGGAGACCAGTAGGTAAGTAAGAGCTGCGGAATACACCTCAAGACTTCTGTGACAATGTTAACATTTTTAAATCAAGCTTTTACAGAATAAATCAAAACAAATACAGCAACAAGAAGTAGCCTTTCTTTATTTTGGCAAATGAAAAATTACTGTTTCTGCAATTGTCGTGTGGAACACTTTGTCTTTGATTATAGGGCCCCCATTAGGTCAATTAATGTAATGCAAGGTTAGTTTTGTGTTCTAAGCTTCCTCCCAAATATTACATACAGCATCAACACAAACACACAGTGGCTCATTTTACACACAAACCCGACATGCTGAAACAAGGGGGCTGAGCGGGAAGAAAACCCTCCAAATATTGCACAAAATGGCAAAAGTTGTTTATAAAATTGGCCAAAGTGAGGATAAGCTATGACTTCACCCTATAAAAATGTATTTAAAACAAATAAATATTCACCTTTTTTGTTTGATTTTTTTGTTTAGAATGAAGCACTTGTGACGTGTCACACATACAAAACCTTGTAAATACACTTCACAGAAGGATGGAAGAGCAAAGACGGCCTGCTCTTTGGTTTGACAGATGGACGGATGGGAAGCGATGGCAGCCTGTACAGCAAAGAGGTTGAGGAGAAACCAGACGCACAGAGAGACAGTAAGTCATAAAATCACAGCTGAGCTAAATCAGCTTTTCTTTTTTTTTCTTTTGTCAACAGTGACCTCCTCAACGGCAGGCCTTCCAACTTTCTGAACACAAGTCAATGTTACGGTGAAATATCATATATTTTACGTGTGTCTATAGTGCACGAGGCCTCTTCGGGGTTATCTGTTGGCTAGCTTGCTCCTCTTCCTGCAGTGCAGAACGGAAAGACTTGACTTTATCTGAAAGGAGAGAGAAAATCAGCTTACAGTGACTGAACCCATCAGGAAAGAAAGGGTTCATCAACGGGGCTGCTTCGTCTATCTGTTGAAGTGATGGCTTTTTGTCACCCAGACAGGTGACTTTTACTTTTTAAAGTTCCTTACAGCTTTATTCAGACACGACGGGACATTTACGCCACCATGCTCTTGTGATATTTGGCGCCTGGCGTGCCAGAGGGAGAACAGCCGAGTTAAAAATGTAAACAAAGAAGACTGTTTGTTTCTCTTCTCTAGTTTCCAAAAAAAAAAGATTAATGCACGTTTCCATCCACTACTGTCATGTGAATGTTAGCAGTCAGCTGCCATTATGCTAAAGTGTTTTCCCAAGATATTCATTCAGAGTTTTTAACCTCGTTTGCTCCGAAGAAAAAAGGGGAAAATAGTTTTTCTAGACCGATCAGATACGAGAAGAATCTCCTCAGCAACTTAAAATAGTCTCTGTCTTAGTGTTTCATAGTTTATTACAGTTTTTTTTTGTGCATAAAAGATGAAGACCGAGATAATAAATAAATGAAAGTGATCTTAGAGGGCAGAAAAAGGTGCACATTTCTGTTTTTTAATCTGACAGCATTCACTTCAGATTTGTGTCGCGTTGAAAGTGAAATGTTAAAGGTCCGACTTAATGCGATTGTTGTCCTGACTTTAACGTAAAGGAAAGTGCTCATTCAGTCACGTAAAGGGCTGACGGGGGCTTAGACACTGAATGACCTGACGAAGGACCTTTACCTCTCAGCTCGGTGAGAATGTCGATCTTCTGATCCAGGATTTGTTCTAGTTGAGTTGCAAACGACTCGACGTCGTAGTCGACCTCCTCTGTCATTTCCAGAAGCACCTTCTCGTCTTCCAGCCAGCGGATCGACTCCTGCGGGGACACGCTGCAGTTTAACACCTTCTGCGTTGTTCACACTTCACACCGCGAGACATGAGACTGAACCGCGAGCACCTTAATGCTTGTGGACTGCTTGAGGAAAAGAGCTGTAGCTCGACATTTCTCCTCATAACTCTTTGGGCTCTATTTTTGAGGCAGTGCCAGGATCAAATAATTTGGTCCTTTCTTGACCTCGAGATTAGCTTTGTTGTCTGTGCGTTTTGTGGTATTTTGGTGGAAATCGGGTCTTTAGACGCCTCAGAGCGACGTCTGTTTCTGGCAGCGACGGACAAACTAAATACTCAGCAGCTTCTCTTTTAGCTGTTTAGCAAGGCCTGCGGTCGAAAATGCATCGCAGTGCAAACGCCACTGCGTCACATCAGCTGCGATATCATGCGACACCATCCAGATGACAACACGACTTCCTAAAGAAGCGCCTCTTCGTCTGTTGAGCTGTTGTCGTCATACGTCCCTGTGACTTGCTGAGAGTGAATTTGTTAACCACCACGTCCTCTCATCCATATTCCACACCAGCCAGCTGCTCAGTGTTTGAGCCCAAAGACCTAGCGCTGTTAAAATAAAGGCTCTACTGGACCTGGAAAACCGCCCTGTGGTCCTCCAGGACCTGCTCCTCCATCTCCACCAGCTGAGAGACGGCTTCATGGAAGGTGAAGAGCTGCGGGGAAACCTCTTCCTCCTGCAGAGACAGTGACACTGTGACATGACGGTCTGCCGTTTGAACTCCAACAACGTTATACATTTTAAAGGCAAGCAAAAAGTCTTTGTGTGCTGCAATCATTCCTCCTCATTCTGTCGGTCTATCTTCAAAAGTTTGTTTTTAGTACAAAATTCCCTTTTTGTGTTGCTGCCTCTCTGCTGCAGCTCAGGGTGTTTCTGTGGAAACACAATGATACTGATAGTTAAATTTAGGACTTTTAAAGACCTTTTTCGCCCATTTTTTGGTGGGTTTTGCTCCCCCCCCCCCCCCCCCCCCCTGCGACCCTTTGGGATAAGCAGTATGGATAATGAATGAATGATGAATGAAAGACCTTTTTAATAACACAGAGTGCAATTTCATACCTGTTTCATTACTAAATTGGCCAAAGTATGATGGAAAACAAATGGGCACGATAATGGCCTAGAACTTAATACTATAGCACTTTTATTTCAGTACTTCCCAGAAAGATCCAGAGATCAATTCTAATAATGTAACTGATAACATTAACACGGCTGGGGGGCAAGGGGAATCATTTAATACTTTTTGTACGTTGCTATCGTATGACGCCACTTCCTGTCTAGCCCCCCGTCCCACCGGCGTCTGTAACTCAATCTCTCACGCTTCACTCGGGCTTTTGCTGCCGTGTTGACTCGAGCCTGCAGACACCTGAGTGAGCGAGTAGCTTACGTTCTGTTCACAGAGTAGCTTCAGGTCGTCCCTCTGCGGAGAGCTCCCGACTCCCCACTGAGCCTCCAGCACCTCCAGCTGGTTGACGTGTGCTCCCTGATGGCCGTCCATCGCCGCTGCAGGGTCCACGGTGAGCTCCTTCACCCTGACAACACACCAGAACTGCTAGTTAAATATTAACGTGGCTGCTGCTGCGGTCGCCGTGTAGCAGACTGGTTGATGGCTGCATGCACCATGAAGAGGACATGTTGAGCCACATGGCGAAAATGGCGAACCACACACACTGACTGCATGCAGGTTTAGAGGCGTCGCTGCCCACACGGAAACCAGGTTTGTTCTGCGCATGTGACAAAATGCAGCTACTTTGTGTTGATAAAATATGTTGACTTTTACAATACTACCAAAATCTAGTGGTCCACTTCAATTTTTTAAAATTAAGTTAAAATTCATTATAAATATATTTTTTCATAATTTAATGAATGTAACAATTATACCAGCTTTTATTTTGTGTGTGTTAATAACAAAAATAGCTCCATGTATTAGACGTTCTTTACCAGAACTGGGGAAAAAAAAGTTGATTTAATCTTAAAGTTTAATCTTGTTATTTTTATCAACCATATTAGACATTATTTACAAAAACAAGAAAAACATGTACTTATTTGCTAAGGAACATTTTGATTCCATAACCAATAAAATAAAACACAACATTGTTTTACGTAAATCCCACAAAATGCCATAAACTGCTTCGAAACACATTTTGACAGGAAGTAGCCGCACCTTCGCACATCAGGGGTTCCGGGACGGATCGGGCAGTGACGAGTGGAAATCAAGCGTGGAGGAAATAAAAGCAGGCCAACATAAAATAACTTAAAAACAAATTGCTGGTGGAAAAAACTGTTAATGTAAAATAAAAAAAAGGCAGAAGTTATCCCTTCTACTTACTTTGGGATTAAGTGACGTAACAACTTGGGCCAATGTGCGTTATCATTTTGGTGGTCCAAGTCAAAAAGATCCAGACCACAGACTCAAACGCTGCACTTACATCCTTCTGCACAGTGAAGGTCAAACGTCCAAGTGATGGAACAACACATTTCTGACTGGAGCTGGACTTTAAATGCAGCCCGCAGTTAAAGTTTGAGGCTGCTGATACTCTATAGTTTTGATATCGTCAAAGAAATCCCCAAAGAAACACATAGGCTGTTAGCGGAGTTCCCCTTGAACTGAACTCTACTCTCTCTGGCTCCAAGTGATGAGTAGGGGTAACTTCTGAGTGGACAGGAAGCAACCAAATGTGGGTAATGTCAAACAGGATGCCAAAACGGTGGCACTGTGGAGATAAGTGCAAAGTGATCGTACTCATAAGTAGGGGAGAGCTCAGAGCGACTCCCTCCGCCCCCGCTCTGGGAGAAGGGAATGTCCGAGGGACTAATCCCAAACTCCTTCACTCTGGAAACATGGCAGGAGAGAGACAGACAAAACACATGACCACAGGAGAAGAAGAGACGGGACAGCATCATGTTACGTTGTGCAAATATTCTCATATTCATTTAATTCAGTCGGCGTGTGAGGAGAGGGAAGACAAACAGGTAGACGCACTCATTTTTATATTGCATGGTCGAATGGCTGATGTGAAAGCTGGAGCCTGTTGTTTTTGGTTTTTACGGCCCTTTAAGGTGATAACTGGGGACTTTTTTAATCTGATGTGAACCAAAGTTGAACTCATCAGAAGAGTCCACACAGCAAAGCCGCTCGCCGCTGTACAGCAGTGTTACGGAGCGATGCGTCGTGTCACACAGACGCCAGTCGCAGAGAGAACGTTAACAGAGAACAGGCCAACGTTTCATTTTAGCCGCCAATTAGCGACGAGTGAGAGCGGCTACATTTTTTACGTTTCTGTGCTCTTTGCTAATAAAAGGAGTGAGGAGAAAGAAAGGTCTCATGAGAGACTCGCGGGCATAATCTTAACCAATGCCAGCATTTCCCCCGACCGCGAACCGCATCCAAAATGGAGCCGGCTATCTAAACACATCCCTAGTGGCAAACATAAAATCAGTAAATACTGTTATGTACCTACAAATCGCAGGTATTACACTAAAGCGTCACAGTCACACTCTTAAACACCAAAATTCAAATTGATTTGACTGCGGTGTGATAAAAGTCTAATCATATGTACATTACTTTGTCTGGAGTGTAATTTAAATACATACATAGATCACAAAACTCATGGATTGGAGTCGCAGATCAATCTGCATCCGGATTTAGGGAATTGTTACTTAGAAAGTAGGCAACAGCGGCAGTAAAACTGTGTCACACTGTGGTGTTTAAACTTCACATGCCTGCCGAGCCGTTGGGGGGAGATCTGTACGGATCAGCTGCGATCTGTTGCACCACTAACTCCTACCGTCTGGGCGTGAAGGGGAATGCTAAAGAAAATTGTATTTGACTTCTTTTTAAAAGAAGGATCCTCAAAACTCTCACTGTAGATGGAGGCCCGTGGAGCCAAAGCAGAAGTAAAGATGTGTTTTTATGTAAAAGTGAAAGAAATACCTATAACCCTGATAGCTCAAGTATCTGATTTCAGCGTATTATATTGTGTCCCTGATTTACAGGACATACACACCACGACATTTAAAATGAAAAGCTCTTTTCGGTTTTACCTGTTGGCATATCTCAGCGTGTTCAAGGTGTTTTCACATGACGCCATTCCAGGAGAGATGGTTGCAATCTGTGCAGGGAAATGGAAACACCATGAGATCAATATTTATCAACCCGTCGGTCCACAGGAGACGCCGCTGTTTTGTCTCACCATGCATGTCCTGGAGTTTTCTCCTATGAAGGAGTCCCTCAGCACTTGGGTTAACTTGCTGGCTCTAAAGGGAGTGTGAGGTTTGTTTCTGCCCAGAGCTCGAATACACTCCTGCAGAGAGACGGGAAGGTCATCAGTCGATGCAGAGCGCATTAATATTGGCACAGTAATAAGTTAATCAAACTTTTTACTATCGGCAAAGAAAAACTGAAAACATTCTCCGGTTTCAGCTTCTCACATGTGAGGATTTGCCGTTTTTCTCTGTTTAATATCGTATTAAAAAGCTTTAGGTTTTGAACTGTTGGTTGGACAGTTTATGTTCAGTGCTGAGGAGGAGACCTTTAGTGCCAGAAGGCTCTTGTTGATCTCTGCTCCTTCGAGGCGAGTCTGGCGGTCAGCGCTGGATGTGTCTGCCCCCCTCTCATTCCCCGCTAGATCTATAAGGGAGAACTTTCCGTGCATCTTCCCCCGCCGACGCAGAATAATCTGGAACACCGCGTGGCTCCGAGAGGAGTGAGCATTCGCCGAGGTCTGACCCGAGGTCCTGAAAGAGACGCACGGACGAAAAAAAAAAAACCATAAAGCTTATTCATTCAGCTATTCCAAGCTATTTTATTTAAACGATCATCTCCTACCTGCAGCTGTTTCCCACTTCGATGAGTTTGAGGACGTCCTCTGTGCATTTCACCTCCCTCTCCTGCAGCCCCACCACCTGCACCTGCTGCTTGCCGTCCTCCAGGACCCGTAACTTGGCTTTGCGGTTCAGCAGGTCAAACACCTTTTTTTTTTTTTTTTTTATACAAACACAAGTGCATTTGAGTGCGTCACCTGACGTCTGTACAGCTTTGCTGTGCCCATCAGGGCTTCTGTAGTGTTTCTATCCAAATGTCAGACAAACTCTAAGCAACGACATGCTGCAACCAATCACAAGCTGAAGTGAATGCAACGGGGTTCTTGAACAAAGCCATGACAGAAAGATAAACTGCGACCAAAATTACTCCGACCTCAGAGTTATTTATGAATGGTGTCGCTGTTTTATGACACAAAGTGGAAATTAAATAGAAATGGTCAGATATGCTAGTTTTCAGTACTGGACAAAGGAAACATTTGAAATGCAGAAAATAGTACCACTTTTTACAAATATAGGCAAATAATCTAGGTAAGTATTCTAGGTTATATACATAAAAATACAAAGCCAAATTTAATATATTTTAAATCTCATATAATATTCCATTTGTAAAGTAAACATTGGCAGCACCTTGCATGGCCTAACAAGACTCTGCTGCACAGCGATGCTTTGAGCTACATGCTAACGTCAGCATGCTAACACGTTGATGTTCAGCAGGTATAATTGTATCATGTTCACCATCTTTGTTTGGTGCGTTAGCATGCTAACGTTTGTTAATCAGCACTAAACACAAAGTCAAACTATCCTAGTCGGCCCTGTCAAATTTCTTTTCAGTGCTTACTGCCGTGCATCTTGGGTATTTTGTGCAGCGATGTCCAGCTCCTCTTTCACTACACCCCCTGTTAACATATGTGCCCTTTACAGATGGGTGAAAGCCTTTTGCCACATGTCCCAAATATTATAGCCCTACATTCGGCAAACATTACATAAATAAATAAAAATTAATATTATGACTTGCATGAATGCAGCTTGTTTTTCCATGACTTCACACTCGGTGGTGAGGATGAATGAATGAATCTGCGCTGTAGGAGTGATCAAAGATTCATTGATTACTGCTGAACTTGTTGGTTGTGACACACCGAAATCATAGTTGCAAAGCTGGATTTTCTGCCAAAAAAAAAAGAAAGCGCAAAAGCTGCAAGGACCGTGACGGCATGTGTCCGATTTTCATCCCGCACAAGGTCAATCACAGAAATTACTCCAGTTTTGAATATCCTGTAACCTCTGGAGCTCTCCTAAATATCAGCAGAGATGAGCATAATTTCCTAAATTAAGAAAGTTGATATGGTGCTTTTACTCCTGAGCCTAAAAGAGAACCTTTGGCCAGTTGCGACGCTTGATAAACACGGGCCCAGAATTTGAAAGAGCACCTGCATCAAAGGTACATAAATAATGCAAAAAGACACTTGCCTTTCCGCTGTAAATCTCAAAAAATGTGGCAAAGATTTGGAGATCCAGCTTCTTGTAATTTGGCTTCTTTATCATGAGAAAGACGTCTCTGGCTGAACGAGGAAAGAAAAAGAGAGACGTGGATTTAGTGGAATGGGGTAAACCAGCGGTGAGGGAGGGGAGAGCTGTGGGAGGAACTAACCAGACAGTGCATAGATCCCTTTAGAGCAGTCCTGGTTCTTTCCTGAAAAGTCCCCTCCCATCGTCTATAAAGGAGATAGACAGTTACGACAGGAGGAGTGCACTTAAAACCAAACTCTTCCGAAGTTCAAATCGGAGCACTCACGTGTGTTTTTCCACTTCCGGTTTGTCCGTATGCAAAGCAGGTCGCCATCCCCCTCTCAAAAATGGTCTCAACCAGCGGCTGAGCGGTGAACCTGCGAGCAGGGGAGCGTTTGTTAGCGAGCAGAAAGAAAGTGAACACACTGTGGAAAACGCACAAAACAAACAATAGGTGAAATAATTCAAACTCAACTCATTATTATAAAATGTTATTTCATCCTTCTTTTCAAAACTTCAGTTTGAACAGGTTTTATTGGAATTAATTTCTCCTTGATAATATACACGCGTGTGTCGAAATGCCCCATGTTCCAAACGTCTTCTACCTTTTATTTCATAATGTCCCTTTTCGTGACTGTGGTGTTTGTCAACGGCCTCTCACCTTCCAGCCAATCACTGCCTGCCTCTTAAGCTCAATAACTGCTACCAGAATTAGCCAGTTAGCACCTGTTAGCTAGAGCAGCAACGCCGAATCAACTATTTTACATTCTGCCTGCCTGACTTGCCAGGCAGAGCTGTGGGCTTGGTTTAGTAATCAGCAGGTGACGCGATAGCAGCTAACGTTAGCTGGTTGGAAGTTTAGTTACCGCGTTTTATTTGCAGCAGCGTGACACAATTCAGTCATGTGATGATATCAGAATGTGTTTCGGGGCCCCACAGGAGAACACGTTACCTGTAAACCATTTCATTGGTGGAGTTCTCGTCAAAGGCGTAGTCGAATCGGAAAGTTTGGTTCTCCAGGTAGCGGGTCAGGTCGACTTTCTGCTTGGGCTCGTGGACCATTACCACGTCCTTACTGGGAATGGTGATCACATCCAAATCCTTCACCGACAGCTCTAAACAGACATGGGCAAAGGCTCATTTCAGTGCACGCGTGAGCGTAAATGCTACATAGAAAACGCCCGATACTGTGTGTTCAGACAGAACGCAAGGCGGCACGCCGGCTGCGTACAACGTCAATGGAAAAACATGATTTGGATGCAAATTTTCCAGAGGCGGCACGACCTGATGTGAAGACAAGGAGCTCCACGTATTTTAACTTGCTCTTTGTCTGAACACACCTACTGAATAAAGCTACTCTTACCTTTTTTATTGAGGGGACGTGCACGTACGCACACACATATCCTGTGCTCCTCGATCTGAAACATCAACAGATAAATTGTACTGTGCTGCGTTTATTGTAACCCGTTTATATAAGACATTGGAAAGAGCCTCCGTTCAGACATCTAGCGCCTCGACAAGTAGCTTTAAGGTTGGAAAGAAACAACTGACTCCACCGTTTTTCATACATATTCTGTATCTGCTTGCTTCAGCTCTATGACGTTTGCACCGAGTGAAATATTCGAGCCCCAATGTTCTCCGTGGCTGCACCATTTCATGAAAAAATATTCTTGTGCATCAGCTTATACACATTCCCCCAAAATTCAACCTGACATAATGTGGTGTTATTGGAAACTTTTTTTTTTTTAAATCAGTGTTTAATCAGCATTTCTAATAATATAATATATATTAATATGTGATGTGGAGGAAATAACCAGAACCAGTACTTTACACTGAATCTGGAAACGCGGCTGTGAACCAGACTTACCAGATCATTGCTGGTTAAAGGCCTGTAGTCCAGACTGGCCCTGAAGTCTCTGATCATACACATGATTTCATAGTTTGGTAAATTGACATCCACCTCCTGAAATGGAACAGAAAAGCAAATGAAAGATGCTCCCAAAAAGCCAATAAAAGTTGTGCATTTTGCATATTTTACTTATCCGTACAGGATAAGTAAATCGTGAACACAAAACGGCTTTGTTTTAATAATCAAATGAACCTTCAGCACTATAGAATAAAACACAGGACGCATCTGTCTTGTATCTTTTTACCGCAACTCTGCATCCACATTTAGGGAATTGTTATTTAAAAAGTAGATAACAGTGGCAGTAAAACTGTGTGTCACACTATGATTGATTGATTTAGTAATGTGTGTGTGTGTGTGTGCGACACTGTATGTGTGTGTGTACAGTGTGTGTCTGCTCACCTGTGCCCTCTTCTCTCGGAGCTCTTGCTGCTGAAGTCGCCTCTTCTCTCGTTTCTCCTGCAGTTTCTCCACTTCCTTCACACAGTTGGATTTCCTCCGTGCTGGAAAGGGGGGGAGCAAAAATGATCGTCATATTCACAATTAACAACCGAATTTGGTTAAGGATAAAGGATGTTATTTTAATGTTATCATTTTAATGTTGTCTCTCAAACAGAGACAACATTAAAATGATACATACACGTTACTATAAATGTATTAGAAGTAACAAACCAATAATGTATAATAATATAACATTGACTAGTACCTTTACTTTTGATACTTGACAGTTGATTTTTCTGATACTACTTTTGAATGCAGGGCTTTTAATTGTAGCAGACTACTTTTACTCTGTCATGTTACTACTTTTACAGAAATAACACAAATATTTCTTATGCCACTGGTTTTTCATAGTTTTATGGACAACAATGGATCTCTGTGGCACAGAGGAACAAGATGAGATAAGGACACATTCATTGTTGTGTTTGGTCTTTTCAATGGGATATGTTAACAGCAAAAAAAAACATGGAAAATCTCCCGACTTATCCTCTGTGACTCTGCAGCTTTCCAAATGCACATTTTATATTTCCACAGTAAGCTACATTTATGCTCATCCCAGCAGCCACAGCTGAAAAACTAAAACAAGTGCTGTAGTATTGAGTGGGAGTCCAGAAGCCAGGCCAGCGAGACACTGTGAAAGAGCCTTTTTACGCCCTCGCACACACAGCTGTGTGGGGAGCATGAGATCACTGGTTGTGGCCTCTGCAACATAACCCTCCACCAGAAAATAACAACACACACACACACTTTCTCTTGGAAACTACCTTGAAGTGCATCAGAGATTACAAAAACTGAGGCATGTGCACGTAACCTCTGACATCATGCGTTATCCAGATGTCTCCAGATCTGTGCGTTACCGTTCTGCTGCTGTAACAGGGACTGGTTGAGTGCAGACTGGGGAGCGATGGCTGGCGGAGGTGGCTCTGCAGCTTGGCTGTGCTGGCTGGGACGGGCCCTGGTGGTTCCCACTGCTGCCGCTGAGGAGCACACGGTCCAAGATAATCAGCCATTTGTGCAAAATTATAAAACAAACAAAACAATTTGCCCATTTAACTGTACTGATATCTATGCATGCAGATAGTTTCGGTGTTATTTAGAGATGCAACAGTTAATCCAATATAGAAAATTAGCTGGTTCCAGTTTCTGATATAAAAATATTTTATGGTTTTCTTTGTCTTATGTGACAGTAAACTGGACATCTTTGGATTGTGGACTATTGGTCAGACAACATGACGGCGTAAGACCGTCCCCCCTTGGGCTCTGGGAAGCTGTGATGGCCAAATGATTCATCAAGACAATAGTAACCATGATCATGAAAATGTATTAAAACAAACGGTTTATCTGAGGCTCAGGAGGCCGAGCGGGTCGGGTCGGCGGTTCCATCCCTGAACCCTAAGTTGCTCGCGATGGAGGCCTGCACCTTGCATGGCAGCTCCATCGCCGTCGGTGTGCGACTGTGTGAACTCTTCACTTTCTGCACATGCGTCACAATGAATGCATTTGAATGCTGCCTTTTACGTGCTGACAATGACATCCACAGTTGTTGTCGGGAAGTCGTTTGGAATCGTTGCGTGGACGAAGTAACGTTAAATTTGATGGCACGGTGAAGAGAGCTTGATACAAGAGAGCGGCTGAGAGAACGAGGACTGACGCTTACATCTTATTTAAAATCAAACGTTTAGCAACTGGAGTAAAAATAACTCTACGGGGGAGTCGCGTGACATCAGTTTGGCGGGTCGCTTTTTTTGGTTCGCGAGGAAGAAGAGGAAAGACAGAGCCACACACAGGTGAAGCCCTTAGATGAAGACGCGCAGAAGCATATAATTAAGCTGAATGATGCTTCGTTGCCTCTGAAGGCAGCAGCGCAGCACCGGCTCTCGTCTCGGCTCATTCTGTCTATCAGTTCGCCGCACTAGTGATCCTGAAGCAGGAAGTGTGTGCGTTACATGTATTAGACAACAACCTGATGGCGTGACTGCCCCTCGGGTCGAGACATAATAAAGATTCTCCCACGCCTGCCTGGGGAGGAGTTTGAAAACCTCACGTTAAAATCAAACGTACCTCTATTCTCGCGTGGAGCATTCTCAGCCTTTGGTATTGCTGTAATCCGTCTGGTCTGAAAACAAAAAGAACCATAAACCATCACAGATTAAAGTCGGTGTCTGTCACCTTCGCGGACATCTACATGCTGAAATCATCATGAAATTATTTTAGAGCAGCGGGCACAAATCTCATTAGCTGATGTCAACACAAGTCTAATTGTTCATATAGCAAAACATGCATTTCTGAAAACCACCTATAAGTGAATTAGCAGCTACATTTACACAACCAGACTTTGATTAAAATACAGAAGAAGGTCTATGACAATAAGGTGCGAGACTTATTTGAAAAACCTGCTTCCTCAGAGTTTAAAAAAAAAAAAGGGTGCCAACGATGATTTCCACTTGACATGAACATGTCATGCATGAGAACAGCGATTGTTAATTGGTAGCAGCTGGCGAGCAGCAGACCTTGGGGAGTTTGCTGGTTTTGACAACATTGGACGGAGGAAGAGGGGTTTCAGGACTCTGTGGTATCTCCTCGTCCGGAGCAACGTCTGGATTCAGAGCAAAGACGCTCTCCAGGTCGATCTGAGGCAGAAACAAGGCAGAGATTATTATTATAACTTTTTTTTTTATTGAAGCACGTAATCAAAATCTCCTTTGCCAAAGAGCCCCAAGTGAAAGGTTTTGTACCAGAAGTAAGAAAACCTCATTCAAAAGCTCTTGTAACTAAGAATCCAGCCTTGGATCAACAGTATGTTGGCCCAAAGACCTTTGTGGGCCAAACGTCACGACGCGAACAGAAGAAGACGAGTCCATGAGCGAGTCACGGGGTCGCAGCTAGATCAGACGTGTTTGTAATAGCAGCAGCAGGAGACATTTCTAAACTACTTGCTCATGTAGTACACAGACTTTCTGTCAGATGGCACTAACCTCTGCAGTAACAGCGCAAACTGAAGTCCTACAGCACTAAATTGTGTTTGAATGCAAGTCAATTTAACTGTTTCTTGGTGCCACACAAATTATCTTCCAGACACACGTGAGCGCACAGAGAGACATTCATCTGAGGATTTGTCAAGCCAAGACACAAGGCATGTAGTTAGACGTGGCTGCTGTACCTCTTTCCCTTTGGTGTCTCCGTTCTCGATCCACTCCACCGTCACACTATCATTGTCCTCGTGCAGCGACGTGACCATCGCCTGGTGTATCCGTCCTGCAGAGAGAGAGAGCGAGGACGTAAAGAGACGCTAGGCCTGCTCAGTGCTGCATGGGACGCTTATACGAGATATATATAGATATATATATATATCTATATATGCTGCTTTAGCCTTAAATCAGAGGCAGACATTAACACATGTAATGAGCCATGAACCACACACACAACGCCAACTGAGAATAAAACGTTCAGATCAGTTCGCACAGAGGGGATGCTTCGGAACATTTTGGCTTCCTGCAGTCACACTTTAACACTAAAATAAGGATACTGAGATGCTGCTGATGGGTGTGGCTCACGGTGGTGGATGATGATGAGACTTGCATTATGTCACACACAACTTCAGTGGCTGCATTTACAGCCAGTGTGTCTATTTAAAAAGAAGGGGGGGGGGGAAAGTACAATAAAAAAAATCCACATTTTATTTGTGTGTGAGCACGAAGCAGTTTTAAATACAGGGCTATTTCTTGTGCCAGTGGGGTTTGGGGGGGGCTCCATGTATGCAGACATCAACCAGGCCACTGCTGGGTGATGCAGTGCAGCTCGGTGCTGGTTAGCAGCCCTGGAGCCACGATGCAGAGCGGGCAGAGCGGGCAGAGCCGGCGGGACAGGTGGCCGTTTCAGCCGGACAGGTGGACGGACCCGCCCGCCCGCCCGGCCGCTCCCACCGGGGCCGGCCGGCCGGCGTCTGTCTGCTCGGCTCGGCTCGACAGCAGAATGGCAGCAAACGACACGTGTTCGGTGTCTAACGGGCCACCGGCTGCTGTTGTGCTTTTGTTTTGTTTGAATGTGTAACGCGACGTCCCGGTGACAGCGGTGTTGTAGCAGCTCGCTAGCTTAGCACGAACAGCCCGCTGCGCTGAGCGGCAGCGCTAGCTGCCCTCCATCCGGCGCGCGTGTGTGCGTGTGTGCGTGTGCAGCTAGCTACGTACCGTCGCTCCGTTTTATCTCCACATAAATGCCCACGAAGATCTTGCCGAAAATGCCGGACATCTCCCCTCGTGTGGTCATTTTTATTTTGTGCGCGCGTGCTGCTGCTGCTGCAGAAGAAGCTGAGGTCACTGACGGTCAGTCAGGAGAGGAGAGGAGCGCATGCGCGTCCGGCGAGGCGCATCCCTCTGTAGCTACCGACAGCAGAGAAGCTACCGACAGCAGAGAAGCTACCGACAGCAAAGACGCAAAGAAGCTACTGACAGCAGAGAAACAAAGAAGCAAAGAAGCTACTGACAGCAAAGACGCAAAGACGCAAAGAAGCTACTGACAGCAGAGAAACAAAGAAGCTACTGACAGCAGAGAAGCTACTGACAGCAAAGAAGCTACTGACAGCAGAGAAACAAAGAAGCAAAGAAGCAACTGACAGCAGAGAAGCAACTGACAGCAGAGAAGCAACTGACAGCAGAGAAGCTACCGACAGCAGAGAAGCTACCGACAGCAGAAAAGCTACTGACAGCAAAGACGCAAAGAAGCTACTGACAGCAGAGAAACAAAGAAGCAAAGAAGCTACTGACAGCAAAGAAGCTACTGACAGCAGAGAAGCTACTGACAGCAAAGAAGCTACCGGCAAGGCGCATCCCTCTGTAGCTACTGACAGCAGAGAAGCTACCGACAGCAGAAAAGCTACTGACAGCAAAGACGCAAAGAAGCTACTGACAGCAGAGAAGCAAAGAAGCTACGGACAGCAAAGAAGCTACGGACAGCAAAGAAGCTACTGACAGCAAAGAAACAAAGAAGCAAAGAAGCTACTGACGGCAAAGAAACAAAGAAGCTACAAAGAAGCTACTGACAGCAAAGAAGCAAAGAAGCAGAGAAGCTACTGACAGCAAATAAGCTACTGACAGCAGAGAAGCAAAGAAGCTACTGACAGCAGAGAAGCTACTGACGGCAAAGAAACAAAGAAGCAGAGAAGCTACTGACGGCAAAGAAGCTACTGACGGCAAAGAAGCAAAGAAGCTACTGACGGCAAAGAAGCAAAGAAGCTACTGACGGCAAAGAAGCTACTGACGGCAAAGAAGCTACTGACGGCAAAGAAGCAAAGAAGCAGAGAAGCTACTGACGGCAAAGAAGCTACTGACGGCAAAGAAGCTACTGACAGCAAAGAAGCTACAAAGAAGCTACTGACGGCAAAGAAGCTACTGACGGCAAAGAAGCAAAGAAGCTACTGACAGCAAAGAAGCAAAGAAGCGATGCAAGTGCTGGAGGACGTGTTTAATGTTTAGATGTTTTACTTAAGTAAATGTACCGCACTGCAAAAATACTCATATAAACGTATAAAAGTGCTGCATTCAAAATGAGTACAAAGGTATTGGCATCAAAATACAAAGTACTCAAATATGCAGTTTGCCCATTTTGGAACAATATGTATTTTATTAGCAACGCGTTGCCGTGTTAGTATCACTTTAGTTCTACAGCTGGTAAAGGTGGAGCCAGTTGTATTTTCATTACTGCTGGGTTAATCCATAATAATACTGTACATCATCATTTAATAGTTGATTTGTATTCTGGATTAACGATCTGAATCTGCAAAGTAAATAGTTACTGATGTTGTGAAATAAATGTACTGTGGTTAAAGAAGTGCAATACTGGCTTCCAAATTGTAGTGGTGTAGAAGTATAAACATAACATAAGATGTAAAGTACCTCAAAAATGTGTGAATGCACATAGTTACATTGCACAGCTGACTAACCGTGGTGGAGCAAGTATGCTGTAAAGAATTCTCTGCTACAAGTAAAAGTCCTGCAGCTGCGTTGTGTTGAATTACTGTTTCGTTACTGTACGTCAGAACAGAGAAGGCCAGCGCTGATGGCCTGTAACTTCCTCTCAGTGAACACATGATGGCAGCAGAGGCCTGTTACAGGACCAGTGAATCTGGGTCATTGAGTGCACTGTGCCGTTGTATCATTTTCCTCATTTATTGTAATTTATTGCCATTTAGTTTCTGTATTCTAGCGCACTCGTGTCAACCAATTTTCGCTTGTGAAAAAAGTAGATTAGTGACTTTAATTGAGTGAAGCCTGCGTACTGCACCGTCAGTGATCATCAGATTAAAAACAACTTCTTAAAACAAATTTGAGGGGAGGAAGTTGAGATTATTGAAATGCACCCACAGTGCCCCCCCCGCTCCCCCCACGATGCTCCGCCCTAAGCTGTAGCTGTCACTCCCCCTGTGCACCAACCATCCATCCACTAACATGACTGAAGACTGCCTCCTCAACTTATTCACCCCAAACCCCCCCTTTCTTTTCTCTCTCTTCACTCTTTCATTAACAACACACACATTCACAGGCGGACAGAAACACAAACACACACACATCCCCTCTCGCTACCCATCGGTCCATTCGCTCCCCGGGGTGTCGGCCATCAC
This sequence comes from Gadopsis marmoratus, assembly GCA_036023855.1. NCBI lineage: Eukaryota > Metazoa > Chordata > Actinopteri > Centrarchiformes > Percichthyidae > Gadopsis > Gadopsis marmoratus. The sequence goes on along the minus strand of JAVQJF010028142.1, from coordinate 11,393 downwards.
TGTCTCTCGTAGGCGTTTCCCCAGCAACCACAGCCTCCTCTGTCAGACTTGAGAGGGAGCATCCCCCCCCCCCCCCAGGTTGGCTTTGGCTTTGGCTTCTGGAGGATTAATGGACACGCGCTGTTGTGCTGGTTGTTTCTGCAATGAAAACGTCACGCAATGAATTACATTTTGTGCGCAATTATGCTGCTGTAGTAGGATTCAAACTCGTTTCATTTAACCAAACCGCTCGTGCCATTTGACTGTCACAGGAAACCTGAGCTAATTTGTCACAGACTGAATGCAGGCCTACTATGCGTGCATACATATTTCTGGGGATCATTCGCATTATTTTACATACCAATAGTCCATGTAGTGCAGCTACTGCAAGGGATCTGCTTTGCAATCATGGATAATTCATGATCCGCACAGACACTGCATGTTAAAATCCTTTGAAGGCGGGTTGGGAAATTCCCCTTGCCTCCACTTGCCTTCACTTTGTAAAGGCCTTGCATCTTCTCGGTTTCAATGCCTGTAAATTCACACAGTGAGGTAATGCTCTTTTCAGTCAGGTGATATGACTCACCTGTAGTGTAGAGGCTAGCATCAGCTGCTCCCCGTATTACATTTGCAGCTTGTAACGACATGTACAGTATTGCCGGCTTTACAAGACTCTTTCAGAGGGGATGATGCCTGACACGCTGATATCATGGATATGATCAGGAGTATTGGATCTTATAAGAAATGCTCTGATTCCATAATTGTGTGCCACACTGTGCTATTCACCCAGGACACAGAGATCAAAGACATCAACGGCAATTCAGAGAGAAATTAATCTCACCGGTATATTTGTATTATTATTCTTCCGCCCCATTTTTTGCCGAGTTTCAACTCACCGTTGCCGCTAGGGGTGCGCAAAGTACATAAAAAAATCAGGCCCGATCGGGAATGTAAAAATAATTTATTTATTACCATCCTGTCTGACTGTGATCATCCAAGGTATCCTTTCAAGCACTTTCAAGGTATCCTTTCAAGGTATCCCAAGGTATCCTTTCAAGTACTTTCAAGGTATCCTTTCAAGGTATTTCAAGGTATCCCAAGGTATCCTTTCAAGTACTTTCAAGGTATCCTTTCAAGGTATCCCAAGGTATCCTTTACCTGCCACCCTCCTTAATATTGGTGTTTTTTTTGGTGTCATTATTAAACAGCTCAACTGACTGCTGCCTGCCATTGGGTCCATTTTGTGTTGCCTCCATGCCACGCTGTAACAAGTTTATAATCTAACATACAGCGTGAAGGAGACTTATTCTACAGCTGTCTGAAAAATACCCACCGCTTGTTTACATAGCAGCTCTAATTAGATCAGTTCTTCCTGCACAGCTCTGGGATCAGCTGCTCGCGTTGGTTTATAATAGTCAAGGTGTTTGTGTTTTAATGTTTTATGATGCAGTATGTTTTATGTTTTAACTGAACAGACAGGAAGGATTTCAAAATAAAACAGGAAACAGACAAAAGCCACGGGGTGTAACCGTTTATAACAGTATGCTATCAGGACAGAATTTGTCTGTGTGGCCCATAGACTGTATATAAAGATGGCAGCTCCCCAAAAGTGAAGTCAAAATCTTTCCACAGCAGGAGGAAGTGGAGTCCATCTTTATATGTAGCTTGTGGTGCGGCCATTCAAAACGTGTTAATACGAAATTCCTTAATTAAAACACAAAGTCACAGTGGAGACTCATCTGGTTACACACACTCTAGTTTTTCTATGACGTGGACTTACTGTTGTGTATCAATATATATGACATAGTTGGGTGAAAAGTTTAAAGGTCCTTCACAACAGATGATGTGCATATGAAACGTATAGGAGCTGCCACTGCTTCATTTTAGGTTTAACGTGTGTAAGAGTGACGTCTGCCTCGAGCAGCAACTAAATCACTCACCCAGGAACATGGATTATAAAAGGCGGCAGGCTGACAGCTGTAGACTGTTAACTGCACATTAAGCTGAACAATTTCCACGTATAAAACATCTCTTTGTGTAGTTTAAAACACTTAACGCTCTGTGATTTATGTATTTTTAATATAAAGCATCGTTTACAGACAGTTAAATATGCAACGTTACCTCAAAGTGTTTCCAGCGTCGTCGTCAGGCATCCAACATCAAGAAGCTCTTAGCACTCGCTCTTAAGTACTGCTTTGGGAAACGTGCAGGCGTGGAAGAAGTACTCGGATCCTTTACTTAAGTAAAAGTGGGAAAACCACAAAAGTACTCTGTTACAAGTAAAAGTCCTGCATTGAATATATAAGTATCAGCAAAATTTACTTAAAGTATCAAAGTAAAAGTACTGATTATGCAGAAAACATATTGCATATTTGATTATTATTACTACTGATGCATTCATGTGTAAGTAAGATTTTGCTGTTGAAGTGGAGCTGATTCTAACTACTTTTATATTTCATGTACAAAACCTATGATGAACTTATAAGACACGATAACCATGCATCATGTTTTATAAGTTCACCATACTTAGTCTGCAAAGTAGCCTAAGCTGGTTGATAAATGTAGCTGCGTAAAGAGTACCAATATCAAAGTATAAAGTAGCTTGAAAGTACCTCAAGCAGTACTTGAGTAAATGCAAGCTAGTTGCATTCCACCACTGGAAACGTGTGCAGAAATGTAAGAGCGTCCGTGAAAAAAAAAAAGATTGACTGTTATCAATCTGCTTTGCTCAGACAGCAAATCGTTATGATTGTCCTCACAGCGTGGCTGGCAGCCTGCAGTCCTGCTCCACCGCATGTGAGACGCGCAGGGCTGCAGCGTCAGCGGCCGGTGCATTGTTGACTCCCACGATGACCCACACATGCGCACAGCTCATCCACTGTAATGGCTGCAGTTCCACTGCTAATTAATAATCACTGTCAAATCTGAAGAAGCAGCGCCGAGAGGCCTGCGAGGACAAAGGAGGCAATCAAATTACCGTCCATTTTACTGATTTCATTTCCACGGTGGAGGCTGTGGCAGTGGAGCAGCCTCACTGGGTAATGGTTTCTGGCAACGATGGGGCCCTTAGTCCTGTGCACTGGAGCTGCAACCCCCCCCCCAGGGTTTCATTGGCAGGCAGCGCTATCGTTCCTCTTCTCTTCATGCCATTTAATGGAAAAGGGGAGAAAAAAAAAGAAAAGTTATGCTTGTCGTTAACCTCACGCACTGTTCTTTTTATGCATTAAAAAGAAATATGAGGCTATCGTGCGTCTACTCAGCTAAACAATGTCCTTGTGTAACGATGGCGGTCAATCGCATGTGAAATGGGATCGTTTAGAGTTCATGTATTGAATATGGGAACAGGGCAGGAACTGAGAGGAGGGCAGGAGGTGGAGGATGCTGCTGCAGTATTTAAGGGTGAGAGGAGTGAGAGACTTCTCCGGGGATGGGGTGCTTTACTTTGAAGTGTGCACTGGGACTGTGCGCTGCACAAAATCCTTGGTCTATCAGGCTTTCCTCGCTGCCATGTTTGCTCATTATGTTTTCATGGGCTGATTTCTAGACGCCCAAGTCAAATCCTTTGGCCCAGGAGAGACGAACTCCGGGGGAATAGGAGTGAGGCAGAGATTGTATTTTCAGGTCTGCCGTCGACATGGATTGATGTGGCTGACATCAGAAATGCCCCTTTTGAATCCGGTTGATACCTTGAATGTGTTATTGTGATTCTTTGATTGACAGGTCATGGAGAGTTGGCTTACACGGAGCGAGCTTCCCGAATTCAGTCTGCATTCTTTAAGCCGCTCTCTGACCTTGAACCGTTAGCTTCACGTCATATTTCTTCACGCTCATTTGCCCACGTTAAATGTCTTCTTTGGTCCTTTATTTAGTTCAAATTATATCGAGCAAACGGCAAACAGAAGACGAGCTAAATCGCCTTCTTAATGATGCTCAGACGATGTGTGACGTTCCCAAACAATTCTGTTTCAGAGATGGTCTCCACCGTGACTGTTTTGGGTGAAGAAATCCTGTATAAGCACACGTACAATGCACAAGAAGTAGTAAAGTAATAATTGAATTAGATTCTGGATCCAGTTGTTGAAATGAAGTGCTAGCGTGAAGCTGTTTATAACTGGAGGAGATTATTGTGAAGTCAGACACGCTTAGAGTCCATCTAACGTATCTCTTTCTGACCCGATACTCACTCTGAACCAAATCTATCTGGACCAGCTCTCTAATGAGATGCATCAACAGTCGTGCGATACAGAAATCCAATACTCCCAGCCATCCTCTCTCCAACCAGTCCAGTATGAACTAGGCCGTGAGCCGGGCTAAATTTAGTACAGACTTTTGTCTCTGCCAGCTTATTGTTTTTACTTCTCACGCTTGTCAACACGCTCAAAATTGAGGTCTTGTCAGATGATGTTGGTGCTGTTTTTAAACGGTATTCCATCCATCCCTCTCTGCCAAAGCCGTCTGTTCTCCACGGCTCGCGTGCCCTTCCTGTTGCACTACTTGTCACTTATTTCAGCGTGGCTGTTTCATGGCGAGACGATAAAGCCATTATCTAGCCTATTCAACAAATGCCACACTGCCGTCGCTGAGCGGGTAACAATTAATTTTCTCCAGTCACAAAAGCCTCAGCCGCTCCTTGGATTGAGATTACATTTCTTTGTCAATTTTTATTAGAAAATGTATATTTCACAAACGGACGTGCGGCACACACGTAGCTGTGCTCACAATCCATTTGATTCCCCTCAGTGGGGCCCCGGAGCTGTCAGCCGGTGAGCCACCGGGATGCTATGGATTGTGACAAACTGCAGCAGATGACAGTTGAAAGATGACGGGGAGCGATTGTGCAGCACTGCTGGCAGATGGGAAACTTGCCATTTATGTGAGCGCTGCATCACATTTCACATACATTTAAATGTGTGCATGTTGATTATGCTGCCCCGCGAAGCCAAAACACAGTCACTTTACTTAGGCAAAAGTGAGTTAAATTGTAATTCCAGTGTTTTTAAACCTGGGGCCTATTTTATTATTATAATTATTTTACATAGATTGCTGTCTTAATAACTAATGGGTACAAAACATTTTGGAATTGTAATCCAGTATGCCAGCTGCGCCCGTCAAAGTCCGTCCAGTTAAAGTGCTTGTTTTTGCCATTGACTCTGGATCAGATTGACATCTGCTTTAGTAAATATAAACCACATTTACCCCCAACAGTCAGTCGACAAGATGAAAATATAATTGTTCTTAAATTTGTAGATAGGTTAGATAAGATTCAACTTTGTGATTGCACAGAGTACAAGTACTGAGACAACGAAATTCAGTTTAGCATGTATCCAGAAGTGCAAAAAGCAGTAAAGTGCAGAGTAAATGTACACATTTATAGTGTTAATATATAGAAAAAAGAGTAAAGGGTGGATTTGAATACTCTATAGATATATACAGAAGATCTCTCTGTAGGTATTCGCACTAGGCCGGGAATCTTTGATACTACTAGGAGTTTATCGTGAAAGTTTTTAATGTCATGAGGGCAGGCCTAAAATGATCTTTCTTTCATTTCCACCTCAAATATCCCACTGAGAAATAAATACCCTGATATAACAAGACAACAGAGTCTGCAGCCATGCTAGCGGCTCCGTGAGATCGTACTTAAGCTAAGTGTTCACAATGATATGAAACACAATGTGCTGTTAACAAGCCAGTTAAAACTGAAAGAACACACTTTTATGGACTGCTTCTCCTCTCATATTCCCTGAAGGTCATTCAATTTCAGTATCTGCGTTTTTAGGTACAATGTGTGTTTAATGGCAGTGACTTTTAGCGGTAAATTAACAGACCAAAACTACAACCTTCCTATCTGTTATGCAGCTCGCTGACCAGCCTGAGAATTTAAGCTCACTGCTTCTGCTCTCTACCATTACTATTAGCAATAATGGGATATCCTTTCTGTGGATGTGAAAGCTGACTGTGATTTAAGTTTGTGATTTATGTACAAAAACGAATGGCTAACAATAGGGCCTCGGACGAATTCCTCCCTTTTTTTAAATTTAAACAGCGCTCAAACCCCCTCGAATCCTCCGGGTCCGTGCGTCGACAAAGCTGGTGGGGAGAAAACATTTTCCTTTATGAAATATGCATGGTTTATTCAGCACAAAATATGTCTCGCTGTCTTACTCCGAACTGCTTTCCATGATCTGTCTTTTATGAAAAATGCATGTGTTGTTGTGCCTGGGAACTTCAGCGCAGCCAAACTTCAGTTCGATTAGGGGGAAATCAAAGCGCACATCCCCAGTGAGGAATAATTCATCTTCATCGAGATGCATTTGGTTTTTCGAAAAAAACAAACAAAAAAAAAAACTGTACACGTGAGCACTGAATGAAGCGGCGAGTGGAGGATTCTCCCCTCCTGCATGAGCAGCCTCCCACACCGTCGAGCTCAGCATGAGGATACGCTTAACAGAGCCACGAGCTGCAATAAATCTCCCTCTGATCCTGAAAACACACTAATAAATCATTAATTACAACGCATAGCTAAGGGATAAAATGTTTGCAAAAGAAAGTAAAAACACATACTTTACAGAATGATTGATAGATTTAACTTTAGACAGAGATGCGTCTGTCCGTCTTTCCTTGAGAAGCGTAGATTTATGGTGTTCGACCTGCTGAAGGCCTCGTCCTCCACCTCTCAGACAACTATTAATCACCTACACCTGAACTAGAGATGCCTGAATTGCTATAATTAATAACCATAAACCTCTGGGAATTTTAAAGCAGCCAGTCACATTTGTTTCTGGGGAGACTTCTTTGTAAGCGGTGTGATGTTTTTGCAGAACTTTGGTCCAACTTATTCCACACATAAAGAGGCGAGACTCACGTCTGCAGAGGTACAACACGCTGCATTTACAGTGTTAAACCTGAGAGTGGAGCTGCCAGCCGCTGAACATGCATGGACAGCTCAGCTGATCACAGGGCAGCGTCTGCAAAACAAAACAGAATATTGTGACAATTAAGACAATGGACCAGACAGAACGAGGCCCTCTTTGTGTTCAATCATTATGTCCTCCTACCCACAATCCTCGTCGTTCCCTTCATCTGTTCAATCGTCTTTTTTCCTTCCTTCTAAAATTAGCGCCTTTAATCACTTTTGTCTTCCTCCCGAACATCTTCTTTCACAGACAAACGACCAAAAACACAAAATTCACCCATTTACACACCTACGGGGACACAATTGCCATGCTGGCCTCCACCAGGGATCAACTTAGGACATGTGGAGCTGGGATCGAACCATCATCTCTGGGGTTAAAGGATGACCGCACTACCCTCTGAGCCACAGCCGCCCCGTATAGGAATACGCGGTTAAGTTTAAGGAAAGATCGTGTTCTTGGCTTAATACAGAAAAGGTCTGCAGTGAATTGAGATGCCATCCACCTCAATCTCCTCCCTGCAGGTCCGTTGCGACGCTTATATGTAGCTTAATTCACTGGGGGAAACGATATAGTACTGTATACATGTAATATCTAGGAGACAGGGTTCCTCACAATGATGTCGCCAGCAGGATGCAGGTAATATTTACTAGGTTCTTCATCTTAGTTTAGCATGCTAACATTTGCTAATTAGCACCAAACACAAAGCACAGCTGAGGATGAAGAGAATGTAGTTTTGCAGGTATTTGCTCTTCAACCAAAGTGTTGGACATTTTAACCAAATCTCAGCTCTGGATGACAAGTCAGAGGATCAGCAAAGTCCACACAGCGTTCATACTGACTTTCATGGCAATCCGTCAAATAGTTGTCAGGGCATTTCACTGAAGAACAAAAATGGCGACCTCATGGTGGCGCTAGAGGAAAAAGTCATGGGAACACCAAAGTCAGTAGGATTCATGCTCTGGAGACCATGAAGGTCTGAACCAAATTTAATTTCAGTCCTTTAAACAGTATTTGCAGAATATTATATAAATATCACAGTTTTACATGGTGATAGTATTAGAGGCAGTGGCTTTCACTTTTATTGTTGCTCTTTGCACAATCACGTTTAGGGCAATATTGGAAATAGTACAAATTCACGCACTGCTGCACAGTAAACTCTTGTTGCACAGAAATCCCCCTGTGATCACAAAAAGAGCTGCAGTCACGTTCCAGTTTTGTGGTGGTGGTGTTTTTGCTTCTGCCCTGTAAATGTATGCATGTGGTGGCTCCCCGTCTCCTCCGCAGACATTCATTTGGTCTGCTGGCAGCTTTGGCAGCAATCACTGGAATGACCCAGCCTAATGTAGCGAGGAGATCAGTAGACCACGGTGAAAATCATCCCCTCCCTCGCACACACACATGCGCACGGAGGCAGAAACATCTGCGACAGACTAAACAAAGGACCAGAGAGCTGAGTGTCCAAACTGGATCATCGGCACACTGGGCCAGTACCCGCATGTTTGCTCACAGCTGAGCAGCCATCTCTAAATGTTAGCTGTACTCCACTCCTGTTATTTCGTCTTCCTCAACATGGTATGTCGTTTATACAGTGTGGGGCCTCTTTCACCCCTCAGAAGCAGCTTTGATTTGATGGTAGTTGACTGATGCTGTGAAAAGAGCCCGGGGCGGTGTTCTTGTAAGCATTAAAATGTGTTTCATCATGACAGCACTCTCCCAGATGAATACTGCAGGCAGAAGGTGGGAAGGCAGCAGGGTCTGCCGTTAGAAACGGTAGTTTGAAAGTATTGGTTCAAATGCTGCTTCTGTACGGTGGCCCTGAGAGGTCAGTCCAATGCAACTAGAAACAAAACATGCAAAACACCGGATGTGCAGCATAATGACGTACGCAACCTAATTAGCAACTGAGGTAGTGTGAGGTCTGATGCTATTTCAAGGTATCCTTTCAAGGTATCCCAAGGTATCCTTCATAATAGGATACCTTGAAGGTACTTGAAAGGATACCTTCAAGGTATCCCATTATGAAGGATACCTTGGGATACCTTGAAAGGATACCTTGAAAGTACTTAAAAGGATACCTTGAAACATTGGGATACCTTGAAAGTACTTGAAAGGATACCTTCTTGAAACATTGGGATACCTTGAAAGGATACCTTGAAAGTACTTGAAATGATACCTTGAAACCTTGAAAAGATACCTTGGGATACCTTGAAAGTACTTGAAAGCATACCTTGAAACCTTTTTGTATTTTCAGTGTGTCTTTGTATTTGCTTGTGCTTTGTGTATTTTCGACTTGTATTTGTATTTTCTTGTTTTGTGTATTTTCGGCTTGTTTTTGTATGTGCTTGTGTTTTGTGTATTTATGGTGTTTTTTGTATTTTGTGATTTTTCAACATGTTTTTGTATTTTCTTGTTTTGTGTATTTTGTGATTTTTCAACATGTTTTTGTATTTTCTTGTTTTGTGTATTTTCGGCTTGTTTTTGTATCCGCTTGTGCTTTGTGTATATTTGGCGTGTTTTTGTATTTTCTTGTGTTTTGTGTATATTTGGCGTGTTTGTTTTTGCTTGTGTTTTGTGTATTTTCGGCTTGTTTTTGTATGTGCTTGTGTTTTGTGAATTTACGTTTCTTTTGTGTATTTTGTCGTATTTTGTGTTTTTCCAACATGTTTGAAAGTACTTGAAAGGATACCTTGAAACCTTGGGATACCTTGGAAAGATACCTTGAAAGTTCTTGAAAGGATACCTTGAAACATTGGGATACCTTGAAAGTACTTGAAATGATACCTTGAAACATTGGGCTACCTTGAAAGGATACCTTGAAAGTACTTGAAAGCATACCTTGAAACCTTTTTGTATTTTCAGTGTTATTTGTTGAAATTTTGTGCAGAGAAATGAAACCACACACATTCATCACAAACACTCATTCCTGTGTGATGTACCTTTGGTAGCCCGAGTCGAGGTTCGGTGCCACGTCTCATGAAAGCCAGGCGGTGTCTTTAACCACTGGACCAACTTCAGTACCGCTTAACACAATGAACCAGAACCACAAAGAAGATCATACTGAAACTGACACCTGTTCACATTGAAACCTGTTCCCACTGAATCAGACATCACAGTGAAACCTGTTCACACTACTGAGAGCTCACCTGGTAAAGAACAAATCCCACCTTCATTTTTTGTGTTTTCCTTCTCTCAACACATTGAAACCTGTTCCCACTTAATCAGACATCACAGAGAAACCTGTTCACATATCAGCTTACCTGGTAGAGCACATGCTTAGTAGTATGAAGGTTGTGAGTTAAAATCCCACCTGTATTTTTTGTGTTTTCCTTCTCTCAACACATGAAAACCTGTTCCCCCTGAATCAGACATCACACTGAAACCTGTTCCCACTGATAGCTCACCTGGTAGAGAACATGCTTGGTAGTATGAAGGTCTCCTTTCCCACTTTTTATATTTCTTAAAAGTATTAAAAGGTTGAAAGGATACCTTGAAAGTACTTGGAATGATACCTTGGGATACCTTGAAAGTACTTGAAATGATACCTTGAACCTTGAAAGTGCTTGAAAGGATACCTTGGGATACCTTGCTTGACAGGATATATAAGGAAATGTCACTCTTTAAAAAGGTGTACGAAGCCTGTGAATATGATGTTTTCACCATACAAAACGTCATAGTATGTCGTAAAAACATTCATAGCATGTCGTAACAGTGTGTCGTAAAAAACTTCAGAGTATAGTATAGTATGTCGTGAAAACTTTGTAGTATAGTACATCATAAAAAGCTTCATAGTATGTCATTAAATCTTAATAGTATAGTACGTCGTAAAAAACTTCATGGTATATCAGAAAAACATGACAGTATACTATGCCGTGCAAAATGTCATAGTATGGAATGTCGTAAAAAACTTCATAGTATAGTGTGTCGTACAAAATGTCATAGTGTAGTATGTCGTAAAAAACTTCATAGTATAGTGTTTTGTAAAAAACTTCATAGTATAGTATGTCGCAAAAACTTAATGTATAGCATGCCATAAAAAAATCCATGGTATAGCATGTCGTAAAAAACTTTATAGTTTAGTGTGTTGTAAAAAACTTCATAGTATAGTGTGTCATAAAAACTTAATAGTATGGTGTGTCGTACAAAATGTCATAGTGTAGTATGTCGTAAAAAACTTCATAGTATAGTGTTTCGTAAAAAACTTCATAGTATAGTATGTCGCAAAAACTTAATGTATAGCATGCCGTAAAAAAATCCATAGTATAGCATGTCGTAAAAAACTTTATAGTTTAGTGTGTTGTAAAAACCTCATAGTGTAGTGTGTCGTAAAAAAATCCATAATATGTCATAAAAAACATGACAGTATACTATGCCGTACAAAATGTCATAGTATAGTATGTCGTAAAAAACTTCATAGTATAGTGTGTCATAAAAACGTCATATGGTGTTTCGTAAAAACGTCATAGTATAGTATTTCGTAAAAACTTCATAGTATTGCATGTC